>PVKS010052932.1:0-10572 GCA_004027875.1 Aplodontia rufa
GATTTGGAGGCATCCTTGGGTAGACAGCGGGTGAGAGGCATCATGGGGTAGACAGCGGGTGGGAGGGATCCTGTGGTAGATAAAAGGTGGGAGGGGTCCTTGGGTAGACAGCAGATAGGGAGCTTCCTGGTGTAGGCAGCAGGTTGGGGCCCTTCAGGGGTAGACAGTGGGTAGGAGGAGTCTAGGGTAGATAGAGCGTAGGGGCATCCTGGAGTAGACAGCAAGAAGGAGGAGGCGTGAAGTAGACAGAGGGTTTGATGTGTTTTAGGTAAGACAGCAGGGGGGGCGTCCTGGGGTAGACAGCGGGTGGGAGTAGTCCTGGGGTAGACAGTGGGTGGGGAGCTTCTTAAGTAGAAAGTAATGTTGACACAGGAAGCAGGGGGGAGGGCACACCGGGATACTCTTTCTTGTTACTGCACTGGTGAGTTTTCCAATGTTTCTGGACATGGACTTGCGAGGGTGGCAGTCCCCCTTCCATGTGGCTGGCCCAACCAGGCCTGCAGTTGGCGAGTTTGACCACATTGGCTTCCACCAGCAGACCTACAGAATCTTGGAATGCCTCAAGAGAAGTTAGGGAAACAACAGTGTGGGCAACGGATGGGGGAGGTCATGTGGTTCCTGGTGAGGGGAGGCCTTGGGAGACCAGGAACAGTTGCTGGGTGTGGGATGGATGGCTTGAGCATTGAGGACACAAGGTCAGGCAGTGGTTGTTGGTGCAGGGGCTACTGCAACAGAGGCACGTTGCATGATTTTGCAAGGTGTACCTGCAAGGGATCAGGAATGGCCCTCGATTGTTCACACAGCAGCTTTTCATGCAAGGTTGGGATGTATAGAGGAAGGGGCATCCCAAACCTGGACTGGTGTACTGCACTGCTGTCCCTGATTCCGTGTCTTATTTATGGACGCTGGAAGTTTTTGGCCTCCTGAAGCATGGCTGCATTGACCTGGTTTGAGCCTGGGCTTGTGTGCGCCAGTAGCCAGGGCTGCCGTCCTGTGAGGCTGGTCCAGCATCAGGTAGTGAGGCCTGCAGTGTGCCCAGAGGTAAAGGGAGGGCATGTGAGTGAAGCTAGGATAGGGCTGAGGAGGCCAGGAGAGGTGCTGGGTTCAGACACGATATGGATAGCCTCAATAACAGTAAGAGAGGCACTCTTTGTTGGTGCAGGAGGTAGAGAATGAGGGATAGCATGATGTTTCTGGGAGTCTAAGTTTGTGCTTGGTACCTTCCCTTGGGATCCAGGTAGGGATTGGTGTCTCTGAGTTGGGGAGTGTGCAGGGGTGTTGGAAAGGCCATTGCAGGTTGTTTGAAGTATTTTGTGGGAAGCGTAAAGAGACCGGTGTCCAGGGCACCTGAGCATTGTTTTCAAGAAATATGTTGAAGGCTTGAATTGCATTTTCTATATAGAGAGCATGTACTACTCCTTACATTTGACCAAAACCCATAACCTCCTGTTGGTCGGTGTGTGACTGAATTAAACTGTATTTCTAATTCATGGTGATTTTGACATTTTACCTTTTCTTATTTCAGAGATAGGCAATGATTTAATCTTAGATATAGTGTGTGTGAGTGTGTGGGAGAACGCGCTTCCACACAGCTAGGGATTCCTTGAGCTGAACGATCAAAATGTGGCCCTAAAGACTTTTTGTAACACTACTTTTTCGTGTTCATTCTTTCCATTTTGACCCATAACCAAAGGTCCCTCCACTGCTATATGTCGGCACGGTGTGGAACATGACACTTTGGTGATGATATGCAGTATTCTGTGTAATATGTATTCAGGCTCAAGGCCTCTGAGTCCCTTGAGTTTGCCTTAAAAATGTGGGAGATCGGTAAAACGCTGAGTCTGCTAAGTGGTTGCTTTTTTTTCTTTCTGATTCCATTTGAGTGACTTCAACAAATTTTTGATTGTGGCGAAACAAAGAATTTTCCTATATGCATATACATGGAATATTCACGAAGTGTAATGATCATTTGTCTTAATTCTTACTCATCCTTCATTGGGAGATAGAACACAATTGCTCATTTGACTTTCCTGTGTATTTATGACACTTATTAATTTTGATGCTGGGACTCAAGTTAGGGAGGTGTAGCTGGAGGTGTGTTTTCCACAAGCCACCTCTGCTCCTTGGCCATGGAGCTTGTCCAAAGGCTCTGCAGATATATTGGAGGAAATCCAAGCAGGGAGGCCTGGTGTCTCTGAAGGTTTAGGTTCTGAGAATCTCACAATTTGCACCAGGTCTTCCAAATGGTTAAGACTTAATTACCAAGATAATGGCATTAGCAGGAGGAACCTTTGAAATGGAGTTAGTTCATGACAGAATGTCCCTCACGGATCGACCACAACCCTTCCAGAAGAAAACTGAGGGCATACGAAGTTTTTCCTTACACTTTGAGGATGCTCAAGCAGCATGAATGTTCAAAAACAGAAAGCTCACAGATATTCACCAGGCACCCATATCTGGCCATGATTTGATGTTGGAATTCCCTGCTTGCAAATCCTTGAGGAGTAAATGTCCAATGGGTGTAAGCCAGGCAATCTAAGGGACAGCACTCTTGCACACGAGTGAGGTGAGTGTTTCAAGTGGAGAGGAAGAGATGATGGAGAGAAAAGATTGGATTTGTGGGGCCACTGGAAGATGCAGCTGTGGCACCTGCTGGTGGTGTCAGGGTGAAACAAAGTAACTACACATGCATCAACCTTTTGTTTTCTTCATGGAGGTATGTGATCATGCATGGAAAAACTGAGATGGGAAAAGTGGGACAAGAGACAAGAGAAAGTTTAGAAATTAAGAGTTGTGGCTTGGTCCTGGGACCACAGGTACGTGGGTGAACACACTATGTGGACTGATGACAACGGATGTGGGGCATAAGAGTGTCAAGAGAAGATTTGTCGTTAAGATGAGCAGTCTTTCAACAGAAGTAGAAATAGATCACGATGTAGGTGTTTGTTTCCCTATGGGTCCAATAGCTGGATGAATGTTTGGAAGAGTGTTTACTCCACAATTATGCGAATAATGAACAGAGGGAGTTCAAGATTTTTTTTCAGGAAATGATGTAAGACAATCAGCACAGTCTTCTGAGTTTGACCTGTTCTCTCTGGTTCAAGTCTGTAACAAAATGCTGCAAAAATCACAGAACTTTGCCACCACGCACTGCTTCCTTTTCTTTACAGAGCAGGTGCCCTCAGTGCTCATCTGCACTCACCTCCAATATATGGACTCAGTATGGACTCCATCTCTCTCATCAGATTGAATTTCTTTCCTCTAAGTTGGCTGTGAACTTCAACACTTCTTTAGGCGCAGCCTTGCTCAGTGCACCTCTCACTGCTGTCCAAGCCCCAATGCTTCTGGGATTCTTGGCTCACTGTCTGAGCTCCGAGCACCATTTTCGTAAGTTTTCCCCCAATACTTACATCTTCCCTGAATCTGCCTTACAGCCTGGTTCTTCTGCGTAGCCTGAATATCTCCGATGCCTGCATAGCTTTTTTTCCCTGCAAGGAATCCTGAGGGGCGAATATCCGAAAAGGCACTGTGAGCATCTCTGAGCGCTGTAGCGTGTATGACCCAGTAAATGGTGTGTGCAATCAAGGGGGTGTTCATTGATGTTCTGATTTCTGCTTTTTCTATTGTGACTGGGGAGTGGAACCCATGCCTGTCGCAGGCCACACACCCCTGCCCCAAGCCTCCATACCCCCTCCCATGGCCACAACCTCGGATGTCCAGTGGGCCCTAGGCCTTCAATCAGGGCACGTGGAACAAGCACTTTTTGAAAGCCGAGGGATTTCATCTAGGAGGCTTCAGAAGAAGACCCAGCGGCATGGAGGAGGACATGCTTCTGCTCTCCTCCGTGTCCCAGAAAACTGAAGAAGAGAATGTTGACACTGGAAGCAGCAGGGGAGGGCACACAGGGATCCTCTTTCTTGTTACTGCACTGGTGAGTTTTCCAATGTTCCTGGCCGTGGCCTTGTGAGAGTGACAGTCACCCTTGCATGTAGCTGTTCTAACCAGGCCTGCAGTTGGCGAGTTTGACCTCCCTGGCATTCAATGGCAGACCTACAGGGTCTTGGAGAGCCTCAGCAGAAGGTAGGGAAGCTCCAGTGTGGGCAAGGGATGGGGGAGGGCATGTGTGTCCTGGTTAGGGGAGGACCTTCGGGGACCAGAAACAGTTGCTGGGTGTGGAAGGGATGGCTTGAGCATTGAGGACACAAGGTCAGGTAGCGGTTTTTGGTGCAGGGGCTACTGCAGCAGAGGCTTGTTGATGATTTTTCAAGGTATAATTGCAAGGGGGAAGGAATGATCCTGGACTGTTCACACAGCCGCCTCAATGCATGTATAGAGGAAGAGGCAGGCAAAAGCTGGACTGGTGTACTGCACTGTTGTCCCTTCTTCTGTATCTGATTTGTGGCCACTGGATATTTTTGGCCTCCTTAAGCATGCCTGCGTTGTCCTGGTTTGAGCCTGGACTTGTGTGCGCTAATAGCATGGGCTTCCGTCTTGAAAGACTGGTCCCAGCATTAGGTAGTGAGGCCTGCAGTGTGCCCAGAGGTAAAGGGAGGGCATGTGTGTGAAGCTAGGAGTGTGCTGAGGAGGCCAGGGGAAATGCTGGGTTTAGAAGTGATATGGGTAGCTTGAAGAAGAGGAGGAGAGGCACTCTTTGTTGGTGCAGGAGGTAGAGACTGAGGGGTAGCATGCTGTTTCTGGGATTCTTAGTTTGTGCTTGGTACCTTCCCTTGACATCCAGGTAGGGATGAGTGTCTCCGAGTTCGTGATTGTGCGGGGGTGTTGGCCATGCCATTGAAGGTTTGTGGAAGTATTTTGTGGGAACCGTAAAGAGACCAGTGTCCAGGGCACCTGAGCTTTGTTTTCAAGAATTGTGTGAAGGCCTTTCCACCTCCCCTGAGGCACACTGCCACCTCTGAATGCTGGGTCTCACCTGCAACAGCGTCTGCAGCTTCTTCAGTGAATGTTTCTAAAGGCAGAACACAGAGCACAGTTCCATTGACTCCCAGAGGCCACACAGGGTTCTCTGCTTCAGGTGGGACTCAGGCTGCAGATGCATGGGATCCTCTGAGTGCATCACATGTCAAACCTGCCCTGGCCTTAATCCGCTCTGCCCAGGACCAAGGCCAACCACTCCTTCCCAGGAAGATCCTCACAAATGTGTCCACAGTGGAACAAGGGAACAGAGGGGCACCAATGTTTCTGGACAGAGAGCAATGACCATGTGAGCAGAGGGCAGAAAGATGACTGGAGGCCTGAGTTTCTGGTTTGGTTTGTCCATCCCTTCCAGGTTGAATTTCTACATTTCTCGTGTCTCATCCATGCTCTGAACACTTCTGACCACAACTGCAAGGCCACACTAGAACTCCTAGACCCGTGGCAGCTAGTTTTCTGTTAGGTCTGCTCCTGCGAGAACTGATAGGAGATGGAATTCTGAAGGAAGAAACCTGTCTCTAGCCCAGGATCTCATGTGAGAAGAGGTAGGCTTCAAGTCAACCCAGCCACAGCAACTTGGCAAGAGAGACTGGCTAGTGCCAATTCCTTCTGCTTATACTGCTAGTGGCTTTCTGCAGCTTCTACATGTTGGGGTAATCGAACTGCCCATTTTGATACTAGCCTTTCTGTCACCTTTGTAATCAACTCCCTACACCAAATTCTCCACATGTGACATTCCTGGAGTGGTTCTTTTGACTACAGCAAGGCCTTTTTCCCCCCAATCTTTCATTCTCTCCCAAGAGGTTGTGTGCATTAACACCTGGCCAGAGGGAAACACAAGCCTGTGAACCTCTCAGCTAAACACATAATAGCCTTGACAGTAATGGAGACCTGGGTTCTTTACCACATTGTATGGACCCAAAGCCAACCTTCCTCAGCTTCCCCACATCCAAGGAGGTTCCTGAGTGTCTGTGGAGGTCTCCACATCTGCCAAAGGACCTAGACCCCATAGCCACCTGAAAAGCTTTTCCATCCTGCCTGCCTGAGGAAAAATACCTGACTGAAGGACAGGTGTCTAAGTCCAGGTTTAGCCCACAGCACTGAGAAAAATAGCTCGACCTTCCAGGCATTTTGGCACACACCCGTGGTCCCAGCTGTTGGGGGTGGAAACATCATCATAAGAGTCACTTACACAACTCCCCTTCTGAGGTTCCAAATGCCCTATCAACCTCCAATACGTTAGAGAATCAGAAGCATCCCTATATACCAGACGTTTGCATGCTGCAGGGTATGGGCCAAATCTGGCCCACTGCTACTTCTTGTAAATAAAGTTTTATGGGCATATGGCCCACCAACTCTTTCTATATCTATGGCTGCTTTGAGAGGATAAGTTGAGTGTCTGTGATAGAGACCCTGTGGCCCACAAAGCCTGGAATAATTAACATCTGGCCCTATATGGTCAAAAGCTGGCTGAACCTTGCTGTGTACCAGAAATAGCTTCATGCTGACTGCTTACAGTTTATCTCATGCTTGACCCACCATGAAAGCATGCTGGAGCTCAAGCTCAGGGCCAGGAGGCAGTGGGAGATAAAGTCAGAGATTTGGGGGACACAGGGCCACACCCACACAACAGATGGGGTGACCGCAACTCCCCTGTTGCCTGGCAGAAGAGGTGGTATATCCCCAGCACATACACCGGCTGTGCCTGGACATTCAGGAAGGGTGGCAGCAAGGCAACCCATGTGCAGCTATAAGGCCCTGAGCCCATGGCTGGCCAGGGGCTCCAGGAAGAAGAAGACTAGTTGGGACCCAGACAGGACAGGGAGGAGGAGCCAGGAGGAGGGAAGGGCTTAGGAGATGAGGCTGGGAGACACAGAGGACAGAAAAGAAAGGGCACTGAGGCAGAAGTCATCAGGAGCATAGCAGGGAACAGACACGTGGGGATGAGGAAAGGTAGCACCCAGAGTGACACCACCAGGGCCACCATATGGGAAGAGGACACATGGCCTTCACTGAGTAACGGCCTGCACAGGTCAATGATAGAAGCTTCTCATTTATTCAGGTACTGTCCAAATGGATACAATTCAAAGTAGAAAAATAAAAACAAAATAATTTTATAAAACACAAATGTTTACATCACATGATCAAATCATTGCATGCTGGAAAATGAGGCTGTCCACACAGGCACACAAAAGTCCAGTTTATTACTCTTTGCATGGAAGAAAAACCTCTTCATAATGGGTAATTACAAATCAGGGAGATGGAGTGTAAGTAAATGAATGTGGAAATTGTACCACCCATTCACATATCTGCAGTGGCAGAAGCCAGTCTGGAATGGTGGCCACGTGCACCAGAATGCTACATTCACAGTCTGCTTCTCTTCCAGGTGTGCATAGCTCTGTGAGGCCCATGGGAAGTCTGGGTGGGGCAGTGGTGGTGAGATGGAAGCCAGAGAGCCAGGAAGTGTTCAGAGAATCAAAGATGTCCTTGTGAACGTGCCATCCAACTGGAAAGGAGGGTCTGACCAACAACATCGAGGTGTAAAATGTTCCACTTCTCCCAGGCCAGCCCAATCGCCCTGGAAGCCATTGAGCCAACTTCCATCACTAAAACCCACCTTGTGATGTGGGACAGTCCTGCTCTTCAAGTGTAAAAAGAAAAAAAAAGTACAGAAAGAAAATCACTCTAAAAATAATGCTTCCCTCAAGAAATAAAATTTTAAAAATTTAGAGTGTTCAAGAGATAGTTTTAGGTTTACATACTTAAAGCAAAAAGAATCATTTAGCAAAAGTAAGTCTATCCCTGAGAATTGTAATCAACAAAAGCCACATTTTATACCAACATATAAGAAAATCTCAAAGATGCACAAAACAATATACTTAATTACACCAAAATAAACAGTGCAACCCAGGCCACATATTCAGAGAGCATGTGTCAAATAGAGGGAGACATGCATAGCTTTTCAACTACAGACAAGAGGAAATCAGCAACGTCTAGTAAATACAATCTGAAGGTGTTCATAATTAGCCCAGCACACAGATATACCTTCAAGCTCAAGGAGTTTAATAAAGGAAAGCCTGTCATTGGGCATGGGGCTGATAAGGGATGAAGTATCTATCACCAAGTAGCACAGGCAGAGTAGACAGGTGTCATGGGAGTTGGGGTGATGCTGTAGCACAGGAAGAACTTACTGTACTAGAAATATTCCAAGGTTCTGTGAAACAAGATGAAGAGAGAAAAAACTTTTTAGGCAGCTGTGCATCTTGTATGTGCCAAGCCAGGAAAAGAAGTTCAGACTCAATGAATGTGACTTGTGAGCACTACAGGACAGCAAGATGAATGAATTGAGAGGGACAGAGCAATAAATGACAAAAGAAGTTTGAGGATGAGAGGCCTCATAACAAATCCATGAAAGCTGTGACAAACCAACTGAATTTCAACAGTTTCAGGAAGTAGTGAACCTCGTACTGGTTTTCTGACTAGAAAGGAATGCTACATATCCCTAAGATAAAATAATCTACAACAACATGATCTCTTGACACATAGAGATCAGAACTTGGAAATAAGAACTTATCAGAAATATTCACAAGCCCTTTACATTGGCTCCATCGTTTTGTCAAACACTGTTTTGGACCTCAGAATTACCAAACTGAAGAGCTGTGCTTTTAGTGCACTGTGGAAAGAATTGGTAGGCTTGAATCAAAGTGAATGATTTGGGTCACTTATGTGGTTTCCACAAGATGAACGAGAAGTTACATATGAGAGGCAAAAGGTTTTAAATTGACAAAATATTTGGGCACGGAGACCTAGCAACCGGGAGCCAACTGTTCCTGCAGCAGTCACAGAAAAGAGTGCCCTGCATGATTTAGGATGGGTCTCATATGTATACTTTGCCCAGAGGCTGTGCAAATGGAAGGCCACATGTTGGTACATAGCCCTTACACCCTGTTGATTCCTATTTAAATATACAGCTGTATGAGCACTGCACACCTAGAGATCACAGAGTTTTCTACAGTCTCAACTAACTAGAGTAAAGAAATGCATATTTCCCAACCAGTAGAATTTCCCTGAGTGGGCATTATTGGACAATACAAAAAAAAAAAAAAAAAAAAGGGACGGCTGACATTAAAGACTGGGCATAAAGGAATGAGCTATGTCTAAACACCTGATGAGTGGTTGTTAAACAAGAGCTAGGGTTCTCTTAGGTTTATTCCCAGGACTTAAGGATGATCCCAGGGGCACCCGACCACACAGTGACCACCTTCTCTTCTTTGCCTCACTCTCTGGAGGGAGTGCTTTGTCCATTTGTGCTCCTGGGGTGAAAGGTGTATGTTTCCTGCCTGAGTACCATACAGACTGGGAAGACAGGCCTGTACCAAGGGCCCAGAGACAACCTAACCTGCAATCCGCAGTGCCAGAGCAAACAGAGCTTGAAAGGTTTCACAAACAACCCCTCAGTTATCATGGCTGCTTCCATAGTGGTGAGAGCCAGTGTTGATAGTGTGGGACACACAGCCAGCTGCTGCTGAGGCTCACCAATGGAAGGAAATGTCTGAGTGGCAGTTGGTCTCCTGCTGGTAATGCACATGCACATGCTGATGATGCTGCACTCCTCAGCCAATCAGAACCCAGTAGGAGCATTCATGTGCATCAGAATCTGGCCCTGTCGCTTGGCAACCACTGTTGGGGAGTTCAGAGCTACCAAAGCACAGAGCTGTGCTGTTGGGGCACTGTGGAGAGACACAGTTGGCTTGACTCTAATTCTTGATTTGAGTCGCTGGTAAGGTTTCTGTCCAAGCCAGTGAGAGATGCCTCTGAGCCTTGACCTCTGCCAAGAGGAAAGGCTTTGGTGTGCTGGCTTATTATCAGGGACTCTATGGTTCCTGCACCAGCCTGAGGATGGAGTGCCTGTGCTTTAGGTGGGGCAGTTCTTGTGGACTCCACTCACCCAGAGGCCAGGTGGGCTACAAAGTTGAGAACAGGATCCAGAAGGCTGTGTGTTCCGGAAATGTGGCCAAAGTGTGGCATATGCTCGCTCATGGCCAATGTGGCATGAATGACAGTGATGACAACAACAGGTAATAGAGCTGGATCCCAGGGGCAAGGGGATGTATGGGATTAGGGAGCATTTCCCTAAAAGAGTATCTCTTTTTTAAGATTGAATATTTACCCTTTTAATACTCTTTTTTAATTTTTTTAAATTTTTGAACAACCATACAAGGTTTTAAGAAAATAATATAAAATGTGTATAGATTTACCCCCAGGAGTACCCCCCAATTACCCAACCTTATCCCTCCCTTCCCCTTCCCACAATATCTCTAAAAAAGTATTATGTTGTATAACATTAAAACTTATCTGGATTTAACAAATGATAATAGACCAACTTTCTCACTGGTTCTAGTCCCAACCTCCAAACATGAGTGGAGACAATCGTCCCTTAGTTCTCTGGGTAAAGCTGATTTTACGTAGCATAATTTCTTTCATAGGAATACATTTACCTTCAAAGGCGCCAATATCATTGTTTCTAATTGCTGTGTAAAATTCCATGGAATAAATGTACCACAGTTTTTGGATCCATTCATCCAGTGAGAGACATCTGGGTTGTTTTCATAATCTAGCAGTAGTAAATTGAGCTGCTAT
>PVKS010052933.1:0-10566 GCA_004027875.1 Aplodontia rufa
CTTTTACTTTATTGACGTCACTATATTTGTATCTACTAAATTATCACTGGTGTTAGAACCACAGAATTTTAGGCACGGGAAGGATCTCAAAGACCTACTTCATTTTCCCACTGCTATTCATTCTTCTTTTTGAACCAGAAATTGAGTCTGGGGATGCTTAACCACTAAGCCAGTAAGCTTTATCCCTATCCCTTTTTTATATTTTATTGTGAGAGAGGGTCTAAGTTGCTTAGAGCCTTGTTAAGTTCCTGAGGCTGCCTTTGAACTTGCAAACCTCCTGCTTCAGTCTCCTGAGTGGTTGGGATTACAGGTGTGGACCACAACACCCAGTCTCCCACTCTTCGTTTTTTAAATTTATTTTTATTAGTGCATTGTACTTGTATAGAATGATGGGATTTGTTGTCACATATTCCTAGATGCACACAATATGGCAATACAATTTTTTCAGTATCCCCCCACACCCCTCTACCTCCCTCCTCTCATTTCCCAATTCCTTGCCTTTCTTCTGGGTCCTATATTTTTCCTAAAAAGCCTAAGTACATTGACATAATTCTTATACCAATGAAGAACATTTATATATATATAGCTATAGTATGTAGAGAGACATACTTATAAATGCTTGGAAAATGTACTTTGCTTTATCTTAGTTCCAACATTTCCCCACTCGTATTCTCTTTTTGTTTCTTTTTTTAAGAAAGAGTATCAGTGAGAGAGAGAGAGAGAGAGAGAGAAAGAGAGAGAGAGAACAATTTTTATTTAGCTTTTTCATGTGACTTTCATTCCTCCAACACTTTGTTGTGTTTGTGGTGCTGGGGTTTGAACTCGTATACTTACACATGCCAGGAAGGCGCTGTAATCACCAACCAACCACTCCTCCCCCGACTTCTATTCTTAATCACAGTCCTTGACTTTGTCCAATGGATAAAATAAGTGATAATTAGAGATACCATATCAAATATTACACACTGTTGGTTCTCAGATTTTTTGTCCTTTAATAATTTTTCTCTGGACTTTATACTGCTTTCCTGGCTTCCTGAAGCATGAACTTCCACTTTATTGATAGTCTACTGTGTGCAGCAGGGATTTTGCTTTATTTATCTCTTTACATTTTCCTTCTATCCCAACAGTTATTTGGAGAATGGAACATAGCGTCATATCTCTGGAATTCCTAGAACCTTATCAACAATAAGTACAAAATATACTGAGAAGGTGGATATATTATTTTAACATTCTCCATTATATACCACCCCAAAGATATCTGTTTCAATGCAATTTTGTTGATGAATTAAAACAAATGATAAAGTTTGTGGTGATTTAATGCATTCATGACCTTTAGATATGGAGACTCATTTTTCCCTGCTATTAACAAAATGTGAAGTTTTATTATGTTTGATTTTACTCAGTTTGTGTATGATGTATCTTTTTTCCTAATGAATTTTTATTTATTAATTAATGTAAAAATTTTAGGAAATAAAATGTTTAAAAATGTGTGAACAAAATTAACCACATATAATGCCACTATTTCCTGTGTATATATATGTATGTGCATATTTTAAAAGTCTATATATATTGGTTTCCAAAGCAAATGAGGGCTAATAATACATCTACGTATAAATATTCTCAGGCCAGTAACAACTATAAAACATATGTTCTTAGTTAAATTTCCCTTTGAGTTTCTATTTTAACATCCACAGTAACTATTCCAGATAATTTAAAAGTGTGGAGTGTTCATCATTAATATTTCCATAGGGGATATAGTGGTAGCTTACACTTGCCTGGCATGCATGAGGACCCAGATTTGAACCCAGCACCACATCCACAACAAAGTGGATAACTCAGATAAACATAGGCCAGGAGAAAAACAAAATAAAGTTGATTCTCTCTCTCTCTCTCTCTCTCTCTCTCTGTTTCTCTTTCACTTCTTTATTTCTTAAAATAATTTTCAACAAATGGAAGTCATTCATTTCAACACTGAAGTTTTTTGAGTAAGGATTGAATTTATTTATTTAAGAGGTATGTTCAAGGAGGCTTGAGCAGTGGCTTGGTGGTTACAGCGCTTGCCTGGCATGTGCATGTACATGGGTTCAAACCCCAGCACCCACATATGCAAGGAAGTGTCAGAGCAATGAAAGCCATGTGAAAAACTCAATAAAAAATTAATTCTCTCTCTCTCTCTCTCTCTCTCTCTCTCTCAGTGTCTTTCTCTTTTAAAAGCAAAAAAAAAGATACATTCAAATAACTAGAGAGTTCTTACATTTGTAGACTTCCTACAATCACCAATTTTGAATTCCTAAATTCCTCCTGAAAATATTTCCCAAAAGGATTACATTCATCATGCAACCAATGATTCTAAAAGTAGGCAGCAATCCCATAAACCATATAAAGTGCTTAAAATGACCTGTTATGAATAGTAGGGACTTAAACAATTATATTTCCCTTCTCCTATTGCCTTTCAACTTAAGTTCATACGACATTCCATAGGCATTTGGTGGTATGGATCTCCAAGAAAGAACAGCAGTAGATTATCTTTAAGGTGGTGAACATGATTTAATTCCCTGGAAGTGACAACCATCTAGACCAGAATTTATCTTAATAGAAAATAGAAAGTTATTCTTACATTTCTCTCCCATTTCCAGACATCTTGAATCCACCAAAGGGGACCTGGGCACTTGCCGCGGCATAGCAATTCACCCTAAAGAAGAAGAAAAAAAAGAAAGAGAGAAGTACATTCTAGCTAGTATTTAGCCTATGAAATAATTCCTAAACTGAGAATTTTAGAAAATCAAAGAACCCTTTTAGAACTCCATTTTAATTTAGGGTACACATTGAGGATTTTTTTTATTAAATCCAGAAAGTATATGGATATATACAATACCTAGAAATAAATAGAAAGGCACAACTATGTATGTCAGTAGTCATTTGTGTAGTACATCACATCACTAGGAAGTGGCAGTATGAAGTATTAAATAGAAGGGCCAATATTCTCTAGAAGGAAGGATATGGTTTTCTAGAGACAGAAATTTCTTATATGTGTTTTCTTTTCTGCCTACATTCAAAAGTCTTTGTATCTCTTGAGTTTTATATGCATATTGGGTAAAAATTCATTTTCTTGTAGAATTGCAATGTGTATCATAATGGTTATTTTTTTTTCAATTGGTTCAATAAATTGCTTAAACAGAGGCTTTGACTCAATTACAGTTTTGTTTATCAGATTTCACATAGTATTTAAAGATGCTCACATGAAGCAATATAAACACAAAAAGTGAGCACAATTAAATAAATAATTAAAATAGAAGAAGGGGTTAGGTGTGGATAGTTAGAATGTAGTTTTGTAGACCATGAAAAATGCTTAACTTAAATTCCTAGAGCTAAAACTAATAGTAAAATCTAATTACCTACATGATTCGTATTACACACAAAACTAACAATTTTAAAGGAGAAAACAATGTTGTAAGTCACTTCTAATATTTTCCCTTCTTTTCATGATATTATGAGAGGCAGGCAACAAGATGATCTCCAAATAAATACAGTGCACTTAGAAGTGTTTGCTC
Source organism: Aplodontia rufa (assembly GCA_004027875.1). Classification (NCBI taxonomy): domain Eukaryota; kingdom Metazoa; phylum Chordata; class Mammalia; order Rodentia; family Aplodontiidae; genus Aplodontia; species Aplodontia rufa. The sequence goes on from PVKS010052933.1 coordinate 3,552, forward strand.
ATTACTTTGATTTTGAGATAACATTCACATGTTTTCTTAGTTAAAAACTTGATATCCCAATTTCTGGAGTTCTATACTCTTGCTTGTCCACAGCATTATTTTCTTTTCTATGTCGCCTTTGCTGTAGGAATAGTTCCTTTAAAAATCTACACTTTTAAAAGAAATCTTCTCTTTGGTTAGTTTAATTTGTTTAAATTGAAAAACCAAAACTTTACTTTTAAATTATGGCTAAATACCCAGTAACTCTGGACTTCAACCATTATTCTCCAATATCAAGCAGCTGTTAGGTCTGAGACACTGCCAGAACCTTATACTCAGGGATATAAAGCAATAAGTACACAGTCTACTCTGTTCCTAATGTGATTCTGAAACCATTCAATGGAATGATGTGATAACAAGTACTTCATCAGACATTCATGCAACATTTTATTATTTCAGAACCAAAAAAACCTAAAATTTATCTTTGTTAAAATGTGCGGAAATAGCTTTTTTGACTCTACACCAATAATGAAACCATTGTAGTATTAGTTAGCAGAAAACTGAAGAATATTCACTTAGAGAAAACTGTGATTTAAAATGTCTCTCTAAGCATGTTTTTTTTTCTCTTATGAAGTAGAGATGATGATATTCAATTAGGTTGTTTCTAGGCCTATGCATGATAATGTATTAAATGTACTTGTTCGAAGGCTTGGTACACAAGAAAACTGTAGTAAAGGGAGATAACAAGCATATATCCACTAGTAATATTGAAATTTATTAGTACTTTTACATAGGGAAATTTTACATTATCCTCTATCCATACTGTTTGAGAATTTGCTTGATTTCTTTTCAGTCTCCAAAAGAAAGTAACCCATTACAAAAAACAAACAAATAAAAAAAGAGAGCGAAGCTCAGGCTCTTGAGTTATGATTCTTTAAGGAACCTATGCCCAGGCTCTGCCTTAGCACTAGATGATTATTGAGGTATTTGATGTATACCCTTTCCTAACTTCAAATGAGTAGATATAAAATTTCTAGATGATACAGACTTGAGTGTGCCTTTTTCAAAATGCTTGGGACCAGACATGTTTCAGATTTGTGTGTGTGTGTCTGTGTGTGTGTAGGTGTGGGTGTGGGTATTTGATTTAATTTTATTTTGGAACATTTGCAAATGTTCCAAATGTTTCACTGGTTGAATAACTCTACTTTAAAAATTTGAAATATAAAAAATTCCTCAGAATCCAAATCTTAAGCATTATCATATTGGCATATTTCAGAGTATTTCAGATTTGGGACTTTCAAATTAAGGATGATCAATGTGTAGTAACACACAACCAGGGTTGAGAACCTCCACATCAGTAAGAAACAGGACCGACTCTCAGCTCTGTTAATTATTGTTGAATCTCTTAAAATTTCATACCTTTTAAATCTGTAAGCCTTTTCATGGCTAAAATTGAGATAACAAATTTTATTGTAAGATAAAATTAAAAAATGATTATAAAAATATAATGCAGCTGAGAGTAAAATATTAACTAAATGTTAATGTTCACTTGCTTAGGAAAAGAAAAAGGTTCTAGATCTATCAGGAAATACAGGAAGTGCTTGGTTGCATGTCTTAAGGATTTTTTTCAGTGTCTAATTTATTCCCACATTGGAATAGGTATGAGAAAGAAAATAATGTTTAGCTGTTGCCAGGACTGAGAGAACAAATGGAGAATGGACAGGACAAAAACTGCTAAGAAAACAGTTCAGGTACTCGAGGGTTGGAGAGAAGATGCAAGGGTTTAAGAAGCACAGTCTTAGAATGAGTATCTTCTAAATTCAAATACAAAAATCAAAGGAATAAACTAGGTCAAAGTTAGAGATGTTCTTCAACGCTCAACACATTCTTCTAAGTTATGGCTTTCAGACATTTCTAGAATCCCAGAGTAAGAATCCCATAATAAGAATTAAATTTTTGTGTACATAAGGTACCAAACACACATTGTCTTATCTAATTAAGCTTAATTAAAACAGAAACCTTATCTTCTTTGTACATAGCATAGTGTCTTGTACCTACAAATCACCTAGTACTATTTAAACTGTATAAATCAGGGGCTGGAGCGGTGGCTCAGTGGTTAAGGTGCTTGCCTGGCATGCGCAAGTATACGGGTTCAAAGCCCAGCAACCCACATACACAACAAAGTGTCAGAGCAACGAAAGCCATGTGAAAAACTCAATAAAAATTGATTCTCTCTGTCTCTCTCTCTCTGTCCTTCTCTCTTAAAATAAAATAAAATAAAATAAAATAAAATAAACTGTATAAATCAAAAATCCATAAAATGGTTTAGCAAAGAAATTTCAAGAGGCTAAGTAAAATGTCCTTCTAAAGTTCTCCTAATATTAGAAGTGTTTCATTTGTTTGTTTTTAGGTCACAACTAATTTTCTAGCACACCATGTAATTTGAAAAGTTCAAGATTACCTGTTGAGGTGGCTATCATTGGCAAGGCCTATAAGATTTCAGTTAGACTTACCACACTGTCCCTGACTGTAGAGCAGAGGAGATGGTTAGGGCTTTATCAAGATCTTTAGTAAAGATTCCTGCTGCTAAACCATAGGTAGTATTGTTTGCTCTCTTGATCACATCATCTAAAGATTTGAACTTCATGATTTGTTGCACTGGTCCAAATATCTAAACCACAATAAAGGAAAAAATAAATCAAAATAATAGATTATAACTAAATATTTTAAATGATATTATGTATTTTCCCCCTACAAACTGTCTTAAATTGAATAAGATACTGTTTCTCATCTCAGACATACATGTAAGAATCAAAATGGGTAGCTGCAGACAGGTGAATCAGTGGTAATGATCAAGTCTTAAATTTTCTATGTATCACCACAGGTACAAATGAATAAAGCAGTATTAATTTTCTAGATGTTGATATTAAGCTTCCAAGAACTTAAGATTATACATTGAATTACTAATTTCAGAATTTCTTTGAAAATATTTAAAATTCTTTCCTTAGTTATCTTCATCTTTTAAATTACTGTATATAACAACAAGTCCAAAAAAGCAATTCTTGCTCTACTGGATTAAGTAATAGGTAATGTTTCATAATATCTATGTTTTAAATATCAGTGTGCTATTATCAGAATTTTCTAGGAAATGTGAGTAAGGTTGGGTAAAAATCAGAAATGACAAATGGTTTCCTTGTGTCCACCATTGATTTAAGTGATGTAGGGATGTGGTTTGCCGTTCAGTAAGGCTGACTGCAAATCCTAAGGTTGTAAATTGCACAATGATATTGTAACCTAAGAACTAGATAGATGGAGAATAGCTACTGCAGTAAATATGCTCTTATTTTAATAGAACACAGTATATGACTCTAGGCTTCCACTTAGAAGTAGCCAACCATCCATTCTGTCACATACATTGCAGGAACACAATAAATACCTCCTTGACTGAAAATATTTGCCTCAGTCCTTTGTATCTGATATTAAGATATGCAAGAACAACAATTCTAATGAGATAAAAAATATCAATAAATATATAGTATAATTTAGTTGAGGACTGAATCAATGTGGAGAAATTAAGTAGGTTTGATTATCCACATAATTTATTTTGTTTTTTAAACCTATTTATTTCCTCTGTTTGAAAATCTGATTATACCTTTTTCCTTTGGTTTGATAAACTTTTGGGGTAAAGAAAACTACTTTCTGAAATTCTACATCACATCATGGACATGAAGTACAAATATACAGAATGAAAGGATTACAAGTTAGCACCTTTGAGTTGTCAGTGTCTTCTTACTGTAGTGTTTTACATGACACATTTGTTATTCAAAGCCAGTGCATCTATATCTGCATTTAATAACAATTCTTGGTGTCCATGAGGTCTGTTATTTACCTTCCTGAATGTAAATGAATTTTTTTCTAGTTATCTACTATATCCCTAGATTACATTTTTCTTGATGTCATTTGTTTGTACTCACCTAATGCTTCGACTGTAGTATGTAATATATCACACCATATAATTTTAAATGTACTTAATCCTAAATAAACATCATATATTATATGTAAATGTAAGTATTTATTCTTGACATCTCTCCTCACTCATTATGTATTCTTGACCCAACATTTTTATGCTTCCTAATTTTGTGTATTATGGTTAAATATTTAGCAAGTGTTATTATGTTAAACCTGTTTTGTATATTTGAATGTATCCATATATATATATATGTATATATATATACACACATACAAAATTAGGAATCTGACTGTTGATAAATGTAGGAACACAGCACATGGAAGGTGAGGAGTGATGTAGATGATGTATGTATAGATGACTCACAGGTACAAAAGGCCATAGGGCAAAAATGTCACCACTAAGTTGGATATAAGCTCTTTTATTTCTTGATAAGAACTTCTAAAATATATTCTCAACAATTTTCAAGTATACAATACATTGTTATTAATGGGACTAATCAAATTGTACAATAGATGTCTTGAACTTATTCCTCTGGTGTGACTCAGATATTGTGTCCTTTGAAGAACAGCTCCATAATCCTCTTACATACTTTCTCCATAAAGTCCTTGGTAACCACCATTCTACTCTCTGATTCTGAGCTGACTTTTTAAAATTCTACCTATAAATGGGATCTTTCACGATTTGTCTTTTTGTGCCTGCCTGGCATGCTCCACCTGACAGAATAGCCTCAAATTTAGACACATTATCACACATGACAGAGTCTTTTCCATTATTCTCATGCTTTGATGAAAGCACCTAAAGATTATCACCATATGAGTCTGTGTCTGGTGCAAATTCTTCACAGGCTTGATAGGTTCCTTACTATTTTCATTCTTGATCACTAATCACTTAAAACTTTATCAACAGCAGAAACAAAGAACAACATTTGCAGAGAAAGATGTTCAAAGAGCTGAGAAATTCAAAGACAGAGATGGTATTCACACCTGCAGACAAAGCATGGCATAAAGGGAACAGGACAGAGGAAAGCATTTACCTCCTCTTTGGCGATGCGCATCTCGTCTGTAACGTTAGAGAAAACTGTGGGCTGGATAAAGTAGCCTTTATTCCCCCAGGGGCCTCCTCCACATTCCAGTTTGGCTCCTTCTTTCTTCCCACTCTCAATGAGGTCAAGTATTTTATTATACTGTTCCTTGTCAATCTATTTGAAAAATGCCATGTGAAAAGAAGAAAAAAATTAGCCACTTAGAAAGCTATGGGGCTGTTGATAAGGGTTTCAAAGCACTAGGATATTTCAATTAAATTTAATAGTGAATTCAAAAAGCTGGCAGAGGTTCAAATTCATTCTCCGGGCATTTATTTCCCATGAAATCTTTGGAAGGAAACCTGGAATATACATATATTTAGGATCTACAGTTATATGAAAAATGAAAATGAATGTTGGTACTGCAAACACATCTGTACCTTCACACAGCTGTCATTCTGGAAGAAATGTTGGTTAATGATCCCACACATTCACCTGGAAATTTTAGTCCTAATTGAAATAAAAGAAGTGGAAGGAGAAAGAGGAAGGTTATATTCTGCTTTAATTAGACATGGTACTTGGGAAGCAGATGCCTCTGGACTCTCAGAAGACTTTTGATTGGACCTTCCCATTCCTGGACCATCCCTTCTGACCTGGCCCATGTCCTTGGATACCACATCCTGACCATAGTTTGACATTCTCTCCTGTTCAGGCTAGTAGGTTAGATTCATTTTTTTGGCCTGTCCCAACGGTCATCTTTCTGCTTCGTTAAATGAGTCTCTTCTAAATACATAACAAGTATTACAGAAGTTAAATTTTTTTTCACATTTATTAGAAGTATATAGTGATACAGCATACAGATGAGGGGGAAACATTGTCAAAATAGTAGCAATCAATGTGTATAAATTTTGTTAACCAGGGGTAACGCTAATGCATAGATAAGCTACTATGGTTTCATCTATTGCAGTTTTCCCCAGAAGAACTCATGTGTTAAATGGGTATCTAGTGTAGGAATAACATTGGCTTCTGGGATGGTTCCCCCATATTCCTAATCACCAGACTCCTATGAGTTCTTCATACAGCCTCCCCCCTCCCCATCCTCTTCCCTCCACCTCCAAGTTCCCTAGGGAGCTTTCGCCCCTGTTGCACTGAAAGTCATTCAATTTGAGGTTTTGACCTAACAAGACCTAAGAAGTTAAATTTTTTAAAATAAAATATTTATAAGAAGTAAAAGAGTGAAGAGTTCTGATTGTGAACACCGTGTGCATAGCCACACTCCTGGCACTGGAATTAGGGTGGGATCTTTTACCTTTGTTCCAAAATTGGGGCTAAGGATTAAAGGAAAAACAGGAGATCCATGAGCTAAACAGCGGATTGAAAGCTGTAGTCAGTTTATATTATCTCTTCTTACTACTGAAAAATGGCATTCTTTGTCTTCTTTTTTCTGTAAATATTTCCATCTTTCAAGCCCAGAAAAAGCTTCCATGAAGTCATTTCTAACTGTGGAATTCCATGGCAATGTCCTCCTCTAGTCAGCAGCTCTGGCATCACTTGGAAGCAAAATGGGCCTCTTAAGCTCCTCCCTAGTTCTACTAAACCCCTGGGTGATTCAGATTCACAAAAGAGTCTGAGAAACACCATGCCAGAGCTTGGGACTAGTGACCGAAATTACAGCAGTATTTTGGGACATATTCAGTTAGATACAACTCACTGCTCCTAACTAGATTCAGTGCTTTCTGCAATCAGAAACTATTTTATTTTATAAAATTTAGCACAATAATTGGTACAGTGTTGATCCAGTCTCTTCACTGCATCGTATTCAATAGCATACCCCACAAAGAAAATGTCTTCATTCTCATCAGATCAAAGACATTGTGGTGTTGTTTTAGAAAATATATTTATATTACTGCATAGTAGTTAAAACAATTAAATTAAGTTGCTAGACCAACTCTGCCTGTTTAAGATATCCTAGGGTCTCAGTAAATAGTGAAGGATCCATGTACCTCCATACTAATCTTCTCTGACCTATTTGAATATGTTAGTTA
>PVKS010052934.1:0-10573 GCA_004027875.1 Aplodontia rufa
CTCACTCAGGTCAGAGTTGCAAACATGAAGAATACGAACAATGACAGATGCTGGAGGGGATGTGGGAAAAGAGGAACACTGTTACATTGCTGGTGGAACTGCAAACTGGTACAGCCAGTCTGGAAAGCAGTGTGGAGACTCTTCAAAAAATTAGGGCTGGAACTGCCTTTTGACCCAGCTATCCCACTCCTGGCTATCTTCCCAAAAGAGCTAGTATCAGTATATTATAGAGACACAGCTTCTTCAATGTTTATAGCAGCTCAATTTACTGCAGCTAAATTATGGAACCAACCCAGATGCCCCTCACTTGATGAGTGGATTCAAAATCTTTGGTACATATATACAGTACAATACTACTCAGCTATTAGAGAAAATGATATGATGGCATTTGCAGCCAACTGGATAGAGATGGAAAAAAATTATGCTAAGTGAAGTATCCCAAACTCAGAGACAAAGCCAAATGCTTTCTCTCATTTGTGGAAGCTAGAATACAAGCTGAAACAGTATGTTAGATGGCTAACCTAACAATTACCTCAACATGTATGAATTTTTATGGCATCATGGGGAACCTTGCCTAGGTTCCTGGGGGACATGGGGGGGCCAGGGAATAGGAAAGACATCAAGGAGACCAGAGGGAGGTAGTACGGGGGAATCTAATCAGAGGGGAACCTCCAACTTCCAGGAGAAGTCCAAATAACTTGGGGCTTAAGTAGGGGGAAACATGGAACCATGGGGAACCCAAGGTGGGGTAAACCATGGACTGGTACCAGCCTTGGCTTATTCTGTCATTAGACTTTTGTCTTTGATTGTTTGATGATGAATCCCTCCTAACTGTAAGACCATATTTAACGAATAAAAATTTTTAAAAAATTTTTAAAAAATGAAAATAAATCAGACAAAAATATATTAAAAAAAAAAAAAAGAATTTTGAGGGCCTGAATGTAACTCAGTGGTAGAGTACATGCTTAGCACTTCAGAGGCAATGCTACACAATGGGGAGTTCAATCCCCAGCACCACACACATACACATAGAAAAGGAAGTTTTTTGAAATAAATTATATTTCTTTTCTTTGGCAACTAGGAAATTCACCCAAATATATTACCCAAATATTACACATTTTTGCATACTGTAACCCTCGTCTGATCTTATTTTTCTACTGTTATGTCCTTTTTTGCCTAAGTGGCTCATTTATGCATTTTTTTATCTTTTATTACGCATTTCCTCGAGCCAACATAAATTTGTTCCTGGAAATTCAACACCACATTCAAGTTCATTCCTTCTTCTAGGAGTCAACAGATATTTGTCAACTGCCTACTTATATTCTAAGAACTGAAGATAAAATGATATGTGAGTTCTGGTCCTCAAGTAACTGTCATAATTATACGTCCTATAAAGAAAAATAAAACAAGGTAAAGGGATAAAGAGAGTAATGACAACAGATGAGGATGGGTAATAGTATTTTAGATAAATTTCCTCTTGACTTTGATTTTAATCTTTCCACAACAACTTAGGAAAGGTGTTGGAGGGATTTGCCACTAATTTGAAAAGGAATAATTATTTATAGGAGCCTCATAAGTTAAAAAAAAAAATTTAAATATTTCTTTTCAAAGCTTCATAATAGAAGCCAAAATTGTATTAAATAGGTTATATACTTGGAAAGGCTTTTTCTTTGTTTTGTAGAGAATTGTATTTTGATATGAAGTCTATATTTTCTAAATATCTAATTCATTAATATTTGTACTTCTCAATATTTTTAAAAGATAACAGTCTCCCCCCCCCCCTTTTTTTTTTTTGAGGCACGGTCTTGCTATTTTGCCTAGGCTGGTCTCCAACTCCTGGACTCAAGCCATCCTCCTGCTTCAGCCTTGTAAGTTGCTGGGACTACCGGTGTGAACCACCATGCCTGGGCTAAGGTGCCTGTCTAAATGCCACATATGTCAATTGACATGATATCAGCTTCTACAATAGTAGAAATAACACCTAGAAGGGAAAAATACCTGGCATTATAGTTCTCATCTATAAGACAAAGGCAAATGAACAAATGACCTTTCTCATCACTACTTTTGTACCCAATGTAAGATAAAGAGTAAGGGATTTTACTCTTTACTAAAGCTCAAGATAACATTTCTAAGAGATGTCTCTGTACAATTTGACAAATTTACCTAAGATAGGGTGCTCTTGAGTTTCCATTTTCATCTAATTCATAAAGTGAATCTGCTCGCAGGCCATCAGCAACAAATAGTACTAATCTTCTTGCTGGAGGCAGCAATGGTGTAAACTGAGGACTCATTCCATGAACCAAAGGAGACGTAAAATAAATGTCAAAGATGGAGGCGAAGAACACAAGATGTACCAGCAATCCCAAAGTAAAGAACAGCAGCATATTTGGCATAACTAATTACTCTTCAAGTAAAACTGAAACAGGGAACAATAAAACCAGGGTAAATCTTAATGCAATCTCGTATTTCCACATAATTTCATGGCTACATGTAAACTTAACATTTATTTTAAAATAGTATATAACCCATAATTTCACTTTCATTTATGGTGGTAACAATAAATATTTAATAATGAGACACAATACTGAAATAAAATACATGATAAAGTAACCTAAGCAAAAAGAAAAAGTTCAGGTGTAATAAGTAAATAGGATTAATAAACTATTTCTAATTAATAGAAGTACATTCTAAGTATGCAAAAATTAACATAGGATCAAAGATCAAAGAATTAAATCAATCCTAAAATAGGTTAAGATTCAGTCAAATTAAATCATTAATAAAATAGGAAATATAATTCATGCTACTCCTTGGCTGTCCATATCATTCTGTTGCTATGCTCAGAATTTAACAATTTTAATTAATCCACATATATTTAAATGTTTTCAGTTTATTTTTTTTTTAACTTTGGTAATCAACTCAGGGGGCCCTCTGGCTCTCTATCACCAAGTTGAGCAGGAAACACACCTTCTTCTATTCATTCAGCTGAGTCATATGCAGGAAGTTAAATTTCATCTGTGCTTCAGAGATTTTGCACTCATTAAAGAATACTTTTGGTTCCCCAAATTAATACAGAAAAGGATACATGATTCATTCAATAAAAATGTTCTTTGCACATGGTGTCTACATAATTGTGTGTTGGAGTACTACAGAGAATAACCAGACAGTCGAAGATTTGATGAGCTTACAAATACTAAGGAAAGAACTAAGCAAAGTGAAACATTTAAAAAAAATTTAAAAAACATTTAAAAATACTGTAAGACAATATGCATTAAACTGCCAAGATCAAACCATTTGTAGGAATAGTTTTTAAACTAGTACGCAATTTGTTTTGTTGATGAATCTTTGCAAATTAAGGAAAAAAAATACTCAGATTTGTCTTACTCACAGCAGCATTAGCTACATATAGTAAGACTGTGCTGAAAAACACCAAAGACAAGGTATCTTATTCTTCCTGGCCTGAGGAATCGTCACATCATGTAAAGAAAGGATGGCACAAATATCCTGCAAAAGGAAAAGAAACATAGAAAAAGAGATTATCAAAGACAAAACACCAACAAAAGCAACAAAATATAAGAAAAAAGAGTCACACTACCAACTACTTTTTTTAACTGAGAAAACCAAGTGTCTGGTCCCAGCCGGCAGGAACCGGACAGCTCTCATGCTCTCATTCGGCGGCTGACTGGGAATGAAGTAGACCCAATGGCCCTGAGTTCTCCAAGCACTTTATTTCTCCCTTTACCAGGGCTAAAGGCCTCCAAGCGCTTCCCATCTTCCCTCTTTTAGAGGCAAGGCCCTTAAAGCATTCTTTTTAGAGTCAAGGCTACTCACATTTAGAGTCCCTGTTTCTATTGCTGTACTAGAATCCCTGTTTCTGGGGCCGAGGCTACTACCTGCATCTTCTACCACTGCTGATCTCTCCGCCATCTCTGCTGCTGCTGCTTCTTTGCTGCTTCAATGCTTCTAACCTGACTAGTCGCTACTCTATTTATCTATTACAACAACCAATAGGGGTACGGTGCAAACACATTTATCCAATTGTAACAAATGAGTGGCCAAATAGCTTAGTCATGCGGTCAGGCAATCTGCTACTAGGGAAGATACAAGCCAGCTGGGACAGAGTTGTTTACCACCTAATCTTTTACAAGCCAGCTGGGCCTCATGTTGAGGTCCGTCCCCAACAAAAAGGATCAACTAAATATCAGAGATAATCTGCAAGGTATAAAAATTCCTTAGTGAGTAGATGCTATTTTGCAACGTATCGCAATGCTCTCAGAGTAAATGTTTGCTTCTTGTTTAGTATATGAGCTTGAACTACACAGTAAGCACCAAATTAATAATGTTATTCTGAATATTCATAAAATAAGTTCATTGTAGTAAGTTTAAATATCTAAAAATTATCTGATTCTACCATGTGAAAAAAATCTATTAAGTTTCTTACAATTTTTATCCTATCTACATATTTACGGAGTTACACAATTTTACCAATTTTTTTCTTTTAAGACATGTTAGCATAGCATATCTTTCTATTGGTACACTGTTATACATAGCAGTGGGATTCATTGTGACCTATTCACACATGCACATAATTTGATCAATTTCATTCCGCAGTATCACCCTTTTCCCTCTCTTCTTCCCTCCTCCTGATCCCCTTCTTCACCTCTCCTGATCTCCCTTCATCTTCACTAGGTCCCCCTTTTAATTTTTTTCTTTCTAGCTTCCACATGAGAGAGAATATAGAACTCTTGACTTTGAGTCTGTCTTATTTCCTCAACATTATGCTCTACAGTTTTACTGCAATGACTTAATTTCATTCTTTTTTTCTGACTGAATAAAACTCCATTGTGTATATTTACCACATTTTGTTTATTAATTCACCTGTTGACAGACATGGAGTCTGATTCCATAAGTTAGCTATTGTGAACTGAACTGCTATAAACATGGGTATGTATGTATTGTTGTAGTAACATTAGCTATTTCCCAAAAACCAAACTCTTGTCATATTATTTACTACCACCATTCTCTATTGTATGGGAACACATTAATTTCCTAATCTCTTCTATATGGGTATAAACACTGAAATGTTTTTCCTCATTTTTCACTATTAAAAATATCAATATGATTAATTTATATTTATATGCAATTTTTATGTCCTAACATCTTAGATATTTCATATTAAGTGTTTAGTCAATCATTTAATCAAAATCAATGAACTCTTGATGTACTAAATACGGAAAGAATTGTTTCAGTTGAACATTGATTCTCCTAATGATAAATGAATTAAATGACTTACCAATATATATATTTCATTTGCTTATCTCATACAGCTTCCGAAAGAAAAAGCTATAACCTCAAGTTAGACCATGTTTAATCATATCTCTAGTTTCATAGTTTCAGGAGATGACATACCTTGAATCCAGGTGTACGAGTCAGACAATTAAGAAGTCAATTACTAACCATATTCTTGCCCCATATTTAGTCCAATAATCATATACTTCATGTTTCCTGAATCTATTCATCTATCTTACTCCCATCGTCCTTACAGTCCACCATATTTATCATCTCTCACCTGAACTACCACCAATGCTCCCAGAACTCTTCTCATAGTCACTCTGACTCTTTTCTGATCCATTTCTTTCTATGTCTCCAGAGTATTACATTTTAAAAATGAAAACATGTACATCTCATCCCTTGTATAAAACCCTGCAGTGCATTGTTACATACTAACCAACACTAACATGTTTTTTACATGGATTAGTTTTTGCCTCCTTTTCTAACCTTGCACTCCCCCTTGCTCTATTATTATCTCACCTCACTGGTCATCTTCAGTTTCAAGTATTCCATGGTCGCCAATGCTGTGAGACCTTCATAAGTAAAATTTCTCCCCATAGAATGTACTACCAACCTATCCTCTACCCGCCTCGTCCCACTGTCTCCTAATATCTCTTTTCAAGGCTTACTTCTTCAAGGATTTTGAGGGCTTTTTTTTTTTTAAGAGAAAAAGGGACAGCGAGAGAAAGAAAAAGAAAAACGATTTTATTTAGTTTTTCATGTGGCTTTTGTTGCTCAACACTTCATTGTGTACGTAGTGCTGGGGTTTGAACCCGTGTCCTCGTGCATGCCAGGCAAGCGCCATAACGACTGAGCCACAGCTCCAGCCCCCGTGAGGCTTAAGTTAAACCATTTGGATTAATGTCTAACTCTGCCAGCTCCTAATAATTCCATGACAGCACTTCAGGGCTTCACTAGCAGCCCTCACAGTCCTATATAGTTAGTAAGAACTCAGAGGGTTGCTGAATAAATTATTTAGGATTACCAGTTCAAAAGTAAATGCAATATGCTCTATAGCCACTAGAGGATGCCTCACTCCTCTTTTTGAGCCTCCTTAACATGCTCAAAAACAAAAAAAGCACCACATTTTATGCACAAGTAATTTACCATACAAAAAAGCGCAGTGACTGAAAAATATCAACATGCACATACTACTTATTTTATTATTGCTAAACATATATCTATAGTAAGCAATATTATTACATAATATTTCTCTTTAGAGAGGATCACATTTTATTCAGATTTTTTTAAAAAAGAAAACTTCATTTGCCTTGGATTGTTTGGAAACAAACAATTATTTAAGAGGACATATCCATGTACCAATGAAAGTTATCTAGCTTATACTTGTGAAATGCTTACACACACTAAAAAATAAAACTTTAGATATTATCAAAACTTAGCAACCAAAAACTTTTATTCAGAATGTTACTTACGGTTAAGACTTTTAAAGCCAAAGCACAATTTTTATCATTAAATGTCCAAAGTATTTAGAAAAAAAGCTGTCTTTTACATTTTAACTGTTGAAGTTCAAATTTTAATGACTACTCTCATTCAGATGAAACATTAGTTGTAAAGTTCTAGATTAATGCAAATCTAAGTAGAAAAGAAATTTCCTAATAGTAGTAATAACAAATTATGATGAGTAGAGATCAGAAATTAACATTCTAGTGTATGCTGTATTTTCAATTTATTACTAAATCTCTATGTGTGGTAGGAGGAAAAGGTACCTACTGAAAGATAGTTGGTATATTATGGGCTTACCAGATCATATAAACAAGTCCATAGATGTAGGATAGAAAACAGAAGCAGGAAACCATAGATTTGTATAGGAAGTCAGTCACGAAATAATTTCTACATTCACCTTCTTGTAACTCTCTAAGGAAACATTTTAAATCCATTTTCAACTTGTGCCTTAAGAACTCAGAGCCAAAATTAAAGCTATCCCCTCTTTTAGGCCTACTGACTTAATTGCTTTTTCAAGCTTTAATTGGTATTTGTTTTTAAAAACTTGTCAAATGCTCTCAGTATTTAGCATTTATCAGTATTTACTAATATTTCATTAATTAATAACTGACCAAAGTAACAACATTTACTGCAAACCAGCTAGCTACCAGACATTGTGACAAGAACATGTACAACTTTATGTACTTCCTTTATTCAGTTTGACAGATAATGCAAGTGAGGCTAAGGGAAGGTGGGTTTGACTTTTTTCAAGGTCTCATGTTGAATAATGGGTATAACTAGGATTTGAATGTAGGCTCTATTTTTCTTTTTCTTTTTAAGAGAGAAAGGGACAGTAAAAGAGAGAGAATTTTATTTAGTTTTTCATCTGGTTTTTAATGCTCCTACACTTCGTTGTGTATGTGGTGTTAGGGTTTGAATCCGGGTCCTCGAGCATGTCAGGCACCTGGGAGGCAAGTGCCATAAAGGTGGAGCCACTGCTCCAGCCCTGAATTTAGGCTCTTCAATCTGATGAACACAATTCTCTCCAGAACCCTAATTCTAGAAGATTCCTAAAATACCCCATTATATAAAAGGAAATATTGTATGTAAACAATTTCTAATCATACCCTTCTCTTGCCATTAATTCTCCATTCCTCTATTCTGGAAATTGGTTCAAATCTTAATCTCTCTAGCAAACTCAATTAAAACAAGGATCAGCAATCCTGTGTGCTTAAGAAATAAGTAACAGGATACAATACTGGCCTTTTTTATACTATTTTCCCGATATTAGAGATTTTTTTTCAATATAAGATCCAGAAAAATATTTAGCATTAGAACTTCAGGAGCTGATATCTTATAAAACACACTTGGAATTCTTAGTACTAACACTATTTTTCGTAAGCTTCTAGAAAAAACAAAGAAAATAAAATCCCAAAGCCTCATTCAAGTGAAAATGTGAGTCTACTAAGCTTGGGTAAACTGAAATTAAATCCTATGCTTAATGGATGGCATACCTTTACATGTAAACCAATAACCTGACTTCAGGTTATATTAAGAATGCTCTATTTTTTTTTTCCACAAAGCTGAAGAAGATACTTTACTGTCTCGATGTAATAAGTAACTTACCTGATGGTCTAATTACTGCTGCCTGTTTATTTTGGTGCCTACTGGAAGCTGTACAGTAAGAAAAGAAATCCAAAACCTGCAAAAGTGGCAATTTGTGAAGAAAATAGATGCTATCAGGAATAGCAGACTAATATTGACTGGAAAACATTCCTCTACCACCTGGGACTGTAATCAAGGAACCATAAAAAAGAAAAACGCATATCTTCCAAAGTTAGAAGTACACGTAAAGTACTAATGGTTCATAAAGAGCGGGGGGGGGGGGAGTCTACTGCATACAACTTTCAAAATCATTAAGTTTCACAATGAAAATCTTGAGTCTAGCCTAAATGAAGGCGTCAGAAAGGTTGCGGGGCATTGTGGGAGAAAGGCTTTAAACTTAAAAGAAATGATCTTGGCTCCATTGAACATCTAGTGAGTCGAGTTCCTGTATCTACTACCGGAATTTGAATATTAGTGGAACAGGTCCGAAGCTCTTTAGGCTTTGTATTAATTTCTCTACTGATGCGACAGCACTTGATATTTTCATGAGCCCCTGTTGTACAATTTGTGTATAAAATCCTACGTTTACTGAGCACCTAAGAGTTTGGTGCCCAAGTCGAGGCTGTCCACAAATGCAGGCAAATTCAAACTTCTGTGTTCCATTTTCCGTCCAGTCCTGTACCCCGAGCCCCAAACCCCACTGGGATACGCAAGAAGGCTGCGCGGCTGCTAAGCAAGGTGAGCAAACACACGTCCGGGAAAGGTAGGAGCAGCGAGGACGCCAAATTCTGACTATAATCCTTTTTATCCATGCACAGAAAATGTTACTGACTGGTGGCAAAATGCGGGGGGAAAGTGAAACCTATTAGGGAGCAGCGGTCCGCGGGCGTGAGGCCACCTTTTCGGTGCTACCGCACCTCAGTGCCCAAAACCTTGCACTTTACCTGGGACCTTTCCGGGTCAGCCTGATCTCGGGAAAGAAGCCTCCTCAGCGCGAAGGCAGACCCCAGAGCCTTCACAGCTCTCAGGCAGAGTTTCCCACTGCCCCTTCAAACCAAGGCCGGGCGGAGATCCCCGAGCCGCCTCCACACCCGCCCCTTTACCACCCAACGCCTCAAACACTTCCCGGGCCGCGGCTGTTCTCGCGAGAACTCTTGGGCCGGGCCCCGTAAGTCCAGCCAATCAGGGAGGAGTTGTGGGAGGGGGTTTAGCTTTTGAGCCGCGAGGGGGTCCTTCGATCTTGGAGTTCCAGCGCCGAGGATGGGCGGGGCTGGTGCGTTCTGGGGCGGGGAGAGGGCAGGGCACGCGTCAGTTCTCGCGAGACTGGCGACCAGGAAGACGCTTGCAGAGCCGGCTGCTGGTGCAGCGGCGGCTGAAGCAGCGGGTGTCGCTGCGTCCGGACCTGCTGTCTCCGAGCCTACGCCTGGTCCCCAGGTGGGGAGGCCGGACGTGGTCAGGCCGGGCTGTGGAGGTGCTCAGTGCCTGCTGAGCTGTAGGAGGGATTCTGGCTGCGGCCTGTCGGAGTCAGGGAGGCGCCCACACTCCTGACAGGATAAAATGGCGGCGATGGCGCCTGGAGGAGGCAGTGGCGGCGGCGGCGTGAATCCGTTCCTCAGCGATTCGGATGAGGACGATGACGAGGTAGCGGCGACCGAGGAGCGGCGGGCAGGACTTCGGCTGGGTGCCGGGGGTGGCCTAGATCCAGGCTCTGCGGGCTCCCTGTCACCACAGGATCCCGTGGCCTTAGGGAGCATTGCACGGCCAGGGCTGCAAGGAGACGCGGCGGTGGCTTCGGCGGCCCAGGGGGGCCTGGGGGAGACCCCAGCCCGATTGTCAATCGATGCCATCGCGGCTCAGCTGTTGCGCGATCAGTACCTGCTGACTGCCCTGGAGCTGCACACCGAGCTGTTAGAGAGCGGCCGCGAGCTGCCGCGACTGCGCGACTACTTCTCCAATCCAGGCAACTTCGAGAGGCAGAGTGGGACCCCGCCGGGGATGGGGGCGCCTGGGATCCCGGGAGCAGCCGGCGTCGGAGGCGCAGGAGGTCGGGAACCGAGTACGACGTCGGGCGGGGGACAGCTCAGTAAGTGAACTCAGCCTGTCCCGTGCCCGCGGGGTTGTGGGATTATGTTGAGCGACTGTGGGCTGCAAGGGATTTCTGGGCTGGCTTCGAGCTGAATGGAGGGGCGTTGTGCTG
>PVKS010052935.1:0-10585 GCA_004027875.1 Aplodontia rufa
AATCAACCTCCACACTAGATAAGTGCTAGGTTATTAAAAGTTATTTGGAATGTGAAATATGAAATCAATATCACTAAATTTAAATTCTTTGGTCCATCTTCCACTTTTACCCATTCATAATATGTTGTTTCACTGAGTTGCAATCAAACTCATGCCAAAAAGTCATAATGTAGTATTTTTATCTCCAATTTGATCAGAAAAGTCTCTACATATTGAGAATCAATCAAGCTAAAGGTGTCAGATACAAGTTTTCTAAAATTCTAAGTTTTATTGGAAAACTAAAATTGTATTATTGGCAATAAATATTGTTAGCATTTTCTTAAAGTAAAAGGCTTGATTATTTTTTATTTTGAAAAATTATCTACGAAGACATTTTTGGCTATTGGTCATTCTTTCAAGTAAAATTATTTTCCTTGAATATATGTGTCAAGTTTAGCTCATAATTCAAACAACCATACACAGTCTTCTCTGTGATATCACCATCTTGTTCCAAGTGAGCAGAGCGCTTTATGAATACATCCCATTTTGTCACACGTGATTTTGAAAAGATGCTTACAGGGGAAATTTTTATTAAACTTAAAACTTTTTTCTACTTTTTCTAGGACAATCTGAAATGAGTTCCATGTCTCCTACCACGGTTTAGTGCAGGCTGAAGCAGGAGCAGTAGTTCCCCGTCACTGCGCATGTTCAGGGCAAACATCAAAGACAGGAAAACGGTAAACAATATTTTAATACTAAGAAAACATTCTTGAACTTGAGCACCCTTGAGGGGCTCTTGGACAAACCCAGATTTCAGAGGACCTATTTTTTTAGAACCACTAGTTTATGGATTGGCCTAAGAAATTCCAGAGCTATTATTGAGTGTAAAAGGCATATCTGAAAAGCCTTCCAGTTGTACTATCTAAAATTTCTCCTTGTTGCTGTGAAATTAAACTTTTTTTCCATAGAAATATGATCATGTTTCTTTTAAAAAGTGGAAAGTTTCTGAATTTGGTCATATTTTCATGAGATAGAAACTATCAAATCACATGTCAATGAACTATCACATAAAGAAGTTATGAATTGAATTCTTCATGTGGATCTTATTCTGTCTTAAGTAATGAATGAAGGTAAAAGTGGTCAAATTAATTCATAGTCAAAGAATAAAAAAAGCATCATGTTAGTTTGTAGGAAGAACAAGACGCTGAGATTAAAGCAATAAGTCATTCATTGGTTATCTTGTGAGGATTGTGGGCAAAGTCCCCACAAGGGTACCCTGACATTGTCAGTGGCCATGGTTATATTGCACTCAAGAGCTTTAAGGGAAGAAGGAGAAGGAGGAGGAGAAGGAGAAGGAGAAGTAGAAGAAGAAGAGGAAGAAGAAAGAGGAGGAGGAGGAGAGAAAACATATGACGGAAGAGGGAGATAAGAAAATCGGATAGGTAATTATGCAAAGGTCTTAAGTGAGGGTCATGTGATTTCTAGAAGGTCAAAAGGCAAAGCATGTAATAAAAATGGCTAAAATATTAGTTAACCCTAAATGCATTGTCACTTTTCAAACTGACATCAAAGAAAACTTAAAGGGCTGATAATGGTTGTGAGAAGATAATTAGAAGGATAGCCATAGACATATAAAATGTAGCTAGATAGCAGAGCTAATTAAAAATGTATACAGTCTAGGAATACAAATGCCACAAAGTAAGACCAACACTAAAAACAATGCCCCCCAAAATCAAGAAAATCTAAAATTGGTCCTACAAAATGTAATTTGAGTTTATTGTTTTATTAGTCAATATGAATATCACAATTTAAAACCTTGGAGGGTATATTTCTTAAATTGTCATCCTTTCTCAAATAACATTTCTTAATTTTCTGACGTATGGCCATTATTGGGGAATTGGTCGACTTTTATGATTGTTTAATGCCTGCCAGGCTCAGTGTTGTCATGATGGAGAACATTGGCAGATAGTTTTGATTTATGAAATATTACCATAAATTTAGAGCTGAAAACCATATCTTGCTGTCTCAGGTCCTAAAATGATGAATCAAAAGAATGACAATCAAGTTTATTAAACTATGGTGCTACTCATTTGTCAAACCAATAATATAAAAGCAAATATGCTTCAGGCTTTTCAGTAATTAAAACCCTCGGGACAACGTCCAAACAGGATGGTGGTACAGGACAATCTGCTCCGGGATGAAGCCAGTTGTTTCCCAAGCATTTTTTAATCTGTAAAAAGAGAAAAACTTGAAAAATATGTACAATTCTCTGGTAGTTTAGGTAAGGATTTACCTAGTAATTGAATAATTGACTCATTCTCTTCAATAATTATAAAATGTATCACAGAAAAATAGATTTGAAAAATTCTATACAGTGGGGACAATCATTAAGATAATAAACGTGTTTATTCTGAGGTTTTACTCATTACTTTTTAATACTTAAATAACCCTTAATATTGAAATTTTCATGTCTAATTCTATTTATGATTCAGCTAGTGTATTTTTGGTTTTTTTCTAGGATTCTATTACTGTAAACTAAGGTTTAGTTTCATCTCATGATAAAATAATTTATACTTTGATTTTATGCCATGATGAAACAATCTATACTTTTATTCATTGAAATGTCAGACTAAATTGAGTAATTTTACAGAAAGGATAGTTGGAAAAGTCTATTTCCTAAAAAACCTTACTTCTACATTTTTGATGTTGATTCCTGAAATAAACTTTTGGTAAGCATTTACATGTGCTCACAAATTCCCTTAATTTCAGGAAATGATTAGATCATGGTAAGCCCATTGTATTTCTTTGGTAAAGCAGATACTTGTTTTTCAAAAGTAAATGTTTTTATAATGAAATACACAGATAGTGTTGTTTCTGAGTGAGATTGAAATAGTTTATCAGATACCGGTTTCTATAGGAAATTGTACTATTTATTTTAAGAGTTTAAAATAAATAATTAAAATTTAAAAAGCTCTTTTTAAAATTAAAAAGATACTTATCAGAGTTAGGCTGAAAAAGTGTAGGCTGAATAGAAAATATTACTCTTAATATTATTTAAAAGGTCCAATAGTGAACAGGAATACATAAAGTTAGAATTGAAAAATATGATTTTTCTCTCTAATTTTTTAAATTACAATTGAAATCAGGCAACTGAGAAAACACAGACATCCAGAAATACAGGAAAAATATTAACTTTCATAATTACCAGTTCTATACATTTCTTCCTATTCATTCCCAAACATTCAAGACCCTTCCGTTAAAGTAATGCATTCTTTATATTCCAGTATTGAAATTTCTACTTGGAGGGGCAAGAAACACCAGGGAGTGTACCTACCTGCTTTCTGGGAGGAGAAATTGCTCTACAGTTTTAGATAATGTGAAGATGGATAAGGAGAGAGTTTATTAAGTCTGTCAGGTAACGATGTTGCAATTCCTTCAGCTACACAGGATTAAAAGGAATTTCTGAAGGGGAAAAAGGAAGTGAAAGAAATGGCATTTCAAACTGAGGATGTGATGTGTGGCTAACTTTTTCCTCACTCTGTAGCATTCACAAATTACTCTTCACTGCCCTCTTGGATTAAATAAAGCTGGTTCCCATAGAAACAGACTGTCTCTGATTTCACAGTCTACAGCACACAAATAACTCAACTTTCTGGAAGCAAAGGTGATAGCTAGAGAGAGCTCAAGGACAAGTGGAAGGCTATAGAAGCACACCTGGACCAGGGGGAATTACTGACCTCTAATACTGAAACCTACTGCTTGAAAAGAACTTCTCTGAATCAGAAAAATAATGTGAGCACCCATCAAACTACTTTACATAGCCAATTGAGTTATCACAGGCAAAGATGAAAGAATGTAATTTCTGGAACCCTGTAAGAGCTGAAATCCCCAGTTGACATGCACACCATTTTGCTGACTGAGGCAGGAATCCACCATGGGGTGTGGGAGCAGGAAGGCTGGGGTGGGCTGGGATCCAAACCTTGGATCTGACCCTATTATCTATGTTAAGAACTGTCCCAAATCTATTTAGATCATTTTAAAGACTATGTATATATTTGAGATATTTTTTGCAGTTTTTCATAAACATATTTGCTTTTAAAAAATACAGACCTATGGGGCTGGAGTGGTGGCTTGGCGGTTACAGTGCTTGCCTGGCATGTGTAATTATGCAGGTTCAAACCCCAGCACCACGTACACAATGAAGTGTCAAAGCAATGAAAGCCACATGAAAAACTGAATAAAATTGATTCTCTCTCTCTCTCTCTCTCTCTCTCTGTCCCTTTTTCTTAAAAAATTACAGAGATATGCATTTATAATATAATTTGACCTTCTGGATTTTCTGACTCAATATAAGTATTTTCTATGTTATACTCAAAATTCCATCATGTTGACTGTATTTATGGAATGAGAGTTTCCCCTTCTTAGTAATATGTCATACTATTTTAAATTATTAAATATTGTTTTGTCTGTGTGTCTGTGGGTATGTGTCTATCATTTTTTACTTGGTTCCATGGGTATGGCTCTTTAACTTTGCAAGAAAATCTTTCTATATTGGTGACTATAGTTTTGGGGGCATTTGTTAACACTTTATATTATTACACTTTATCTTTCTGATATTTATGAACATGATCTACCTGGCTCTCTTTTCCAATTTCTTCAACAAGATTAAGGAGCAAATTTTATAAGTTCCACAATGCTTAAAAAAAAAAAAAAAGAATTAATGCCAGTGTTGGCATTTTACTTCAGATTTGTATTAGCCCACAATCATTTGTGAAGAAAAGTATATTTATCACATGGAGTGTTAGTATCCAGAAACAACATGCGTACCTTTATTTGGTAAAAATCTGTTTTCATGACTCCTCATAAATATTTGTGTTTTTTCTCATTGTTTATATCCCCTGTGTATTTTAACAGTGAAAAAAAAAAGTTTAGTAAAGGTAATGTGGAAAGGCTTATCTTTTTATCTTCTAACAAATTTTAAAAACACAGTTTCCATCTTATTTTTGGTGTATAGAACTGCTGGTGTTTTTACATATTCATCTTAATCCTCAGCTTTTTCTCTGAACTTTTCAGTTAACTTTAAGAACATTTGTCAGGTTTTGAAATATTATTTTTAATAAACTTTATTTTTTGGAGTAAATGAGACTCATGACAAAATTAATGGAAGCTACCCATATACCCTGAGTCCACTCGACCTAGCCTCTTCTAAAGTAGTTCTGAAGAATACTTCAGCTGCTTTTCTCAGCTTTCTGTACTGATGTCTCTGTTTGGTATGAGCAGTCTGTTTTGCTAAATCTGTGTGGCAGTTCTGGGCTTGTCTGCCGTTAGAGCCGTGAGCAGCTCTTCCTGAGTTCTGCATGTCACGAATGGCATTCCCATCTACCAACTCCCTTCAACGGGGAACATCTCATAGTATACCGGGAGTTAAGAGAAGGAAGAGAAGCTGATTCAGTACCTCTTCTGCTCAGCTTCCCATGACAGGGCGGCAATGTTTGAGATCCTCCTGTGGCTCCACTTCTTGCCTAGCAAGTTCACATGGTTGCAGTCCCCCAGGCAGCCCCAGGTCTCTGGCTGCACCATCATCACATCCTCCTTCTGTCCTTACAGCCTGAAGGTGATGGTCACTGCCTGCTTTGATATGCACTGGGTTGCCTCACCCTTCCTGTTTGCTTTTTAGCCTTCTCAGCACCCTGTGCAAAATTTCTCAGCCTAACATCCATTTTAAATTCTTAAGTAGATTCTGTTTCCTGATTAGTCCCTGACTAATCCACCCTCCCCTCAACTTAGTTTCATTTTCCTCTGGAGTTATTGCAAGAAAAAAATGTTTCTAAACCAACTGCTACCTAAAAATAGGAGATTTATTATGATGACCTACCAGGACTTTTACAAGAGCCGTACCATGTATGACAGTGAGGGAAATTTTGGGGACTGTGGTAGTATGGTCACCAATGTGTCTTTTTATTGCAACCTCAGCATCTTTCTCCAAAAGTGTCACCATATTGAAATGACACAGAAATGTACAGGGCCTGATCCCTCAAAATTTGGTAGAATAATTTTATATGTTCTACAGAACTGAAAGGATAGCACTTGAAACTACGAGTGACCATTTCTTCACTGATAAATTTTGTTTGGCTAGTACCATGCTGATTGTCTTTGTAACACATTATGAGAAGAAAGGCACCATTCACTGGGCCATTTGCCTAATGTGACTTGGAATACAAGACCTGGTCTACTAACCTTGTTATAAAAATCAACATTAAATTTAATTGTGCAATTTATAGGCCATTCCAGAGATTCAGAATGAGAGCTGCTAAGTTTTGGGTGTAGGAATCATTCTATTGGGAAAATGGCACATCTCACACCAGACTCTAAAACCAGAAATCAAAGGCCATGTCCACTCTGCTGGCTGCAGTGTCTCAGCCCCTAGAAGGCTGGTTCACATGTAAGAGCTACTCAATAAAAATAAATCCCCAAGTTGATCTAAAGAATCAACTCTGAAAAATCGCCTCACCTCATGATGGGGTAGGGGAAAAGGGAGTATATGGCTCGCAGTTTGGAAGTTTACCTTCTTCAATTTCTGTTTCAAAAGAGTAGCCGCTTTATCTTGGTGTGGTGGCTCTCCCCAGCCCGTGCACAGACACATAGGAATATAAATTCTGTATGATCAACACAAATTATGTATGACCAACGCAAGTTTCAGAATCAATCCTGTTTAGCAAGTGAAGATAAAAGAGGAAACAAAACCAAAACAAACTAAACAAGGACAAAAACACTGGAGTTTCCTCCCAATGCAGTGGTTTCTCAATGAATGGCAGGCACAGAGTAAATCTATATTGAAGGATGAAGAGTACAGACTCCTTCGGAATGACAAAAGAAATCCAATCGATGGGGCTTTCCTTCCTTCCCCATTCCTGAGACTATTTTATCCTCTTCTACTTTCTTAAGACATTTGTCACTTGAAGAATTAGTGCATGCAATGACCAGTTAGCATCATGTGCCTATCTCCTTTTCAATGGCAAAAATTACAACTTGAGATTGATTTAGAGCAATATAACTCTTTCTTTCTTGTTGGTTTCTGCACTTTAAAGCTTGATACCTTCTAAAATAGCCCAGGTATTTACTTCCTGATACTTTTATCTTAAACACTTTAATATTTTCCAATGCACAAAGGCCAACCTTCTATGTATATGTTGGAAAATTGCCTCTGAAGCCCAGAGGCATCTACACTGGTTGCACAATGAACAGTCTCTGTAATTACATTCTTTGGCCTTCCCCGCACTGTCCCCCTCTTGGACATCTCTTGGTCACCAATTTCTATGTACTACTGTGGCCTTTCCTAGGTCTTACAAAGTAGCAGGAATGGATATTGAATTCAGCGTCTTACAATCTTTCTGTCAACACAGGGCACTGTGAGTTTCCTCATCCATAAAACAGAGTTAATTAAACCTGCACCCTTTCTAATCACAGGGATGCATTTTGAATGAACAGAATCATATTTTAAAAACATATTGGGCTTCATAAAAAAAGGATGGGCACAAACGCCAGCCATTATCATTATTAGTAGGTTAATTTCTTGCTGAATCCACACCTGCATCATTATAAAAACCCACCTGCTTTTAAAATTCTTTTTGTATTACTATTATTATTATTATTTTATGCAATCCTGCCTCACACTGTCTTCCGCATTGCTAAGGCTGGTGTTGCTGAGTTTAGTAACATTTTGAGAGATGCTGTCCAATGCTGCAGGCAACTTTGTAGAAAAACAAGAATGAGTGATTTTTATACTGTTGTGTTTCAGCTGTCCAATTCAAAATAAATCTTGCCCCCACATTCCTTCTTAAATTGAGATTCAAGCTACTTTTACTTAATACAAAAATGAACATTTAAAAATATGAAATTAGAGCACAGTTAAAATAATAAACAATTCTGGGTAATCCTTTGTGGTTCGTTTTTCTCTTTTAAAAGGCAGTTGTTGACATTTTTTGGAAGATAGGTTTAATAATATATATTTGAATGGAGTTGAAAATGAACTGACCTTTACGAACTAGGAAAATCAGGATAATTAATAACAATGCTTCCATGAAAATACGTATCATGAATATGTAGTTTCTTTTGGAATTGCTAAATTTGCTAAGAAATTTCTTCTATAAATTAAATTCATTATCAAAAATACTTAGTGAGCCAGCTTTTAAAATTCCCATTAAATTTTTGAACAACTTTAATTAAAATCTTCTGAATTCCTAGTGTGTTTCTCTTTCAATTTATGGAGAAAATACTTTAGACTAAACCCTCAGGATTACAAGCCTATAACACCATTTATAATCATAGGGCTGGAGATATGTGTCACAGCTTTAAAGTCATCTCATCTTTAATACAATGTTTTAAGCTGACAAATAATGGAAATGGCTCCAATCAGGAAAATAATATTTCATAGAAACAGTGACTTCTTCTTCCCTCCAATAGTGTTAATCAGATTTCATTTATTTTTATAGCATGCCAGGCATTAGCATTACCCTCTAGACACAGCCCCTTTCTATTTGTCCTTGGATAAGTTATCTGTTGTATTAGGATAACTTTTTTCCTCAAGATAAATGTTTCCTGATAAAACAATATTATTAACCTGTAGCAATTGGAATGCGAAATAAATGCAGTTGTCAAATCAACTTTGAAGTGGGCGAAGAACGGTGACAGATTAAAAAAAACTGCAGTATTGTTCTCTGCTTTTCTGGAGTTCATTTATCTTCCTAACTATCGTATATGATTGAATGGGAGAGGAGGCACCTGCAAGCAGGAGCCAATGACAAAAGATGTATGAGCATCGTTCTCTGATCTGGACTCTGCTGCTACAGCGATACTAATAAAATGGCATTCTGAGTAATCCTGGTCACTTCGCTTCATCAACTGACACACTTTAATTCAGGTGGCTGCTGATTTCTTTTCCCCAGGAAGTAGGGTGCAAGTGTATTTCCAGTTCTAATCATTCTTTGCAAATTAAATAGGAGTACAATCCAGACCACCCTGAGCGACCCCCAGAGGTGATCTCTCCATGTCTTTATGTGAAGGAATACCCCTGCTTTGCCCTTGTAGTTCCATGTGAATTACCCATTTGCGTATCCCTTACATCATGACATCACTATTGTGACGACATCGTTTTATTGCCACGGACAGCCAATTCTGCACCTTGGACTATGCTAATTGCATAATCCAGATGAATTCTCAGAGCACACACACACAAGATGGGAACTGGTGTTACCGTGATTTTGCAAATAAAGAAATATAAGTGCAGAAAGATAAAGTAGTTTGCCCATGGTCACACAGCTAGTAGACAGAGTTCACTTCTTTATCTGTTAAAGTTGATTCTACCAGTTTGCTGTCTGCCTTCACCAGCCCAGGAACTTCTGAAAGACAGGGATTGTAGCTTGTATGTTTTTATGTGTGGCTGTTTTCATTACTAGCAGTTTGCACGGTCACCATCACACACAAGGTGTAGCTGAGGAGTTAGCCCAGTGAGCAGCAGGTAGACACTCAGAGGCATGGGCTAGCACCCAGTGTTCACTTGCCTGCTGTTGCAGTTTCCAGGAGGCTTAACAAACAGCTCTCCCATAAAATAAGTGCAGCAAACTGGGTATGGGATGTAGGAACCGGACTCGGAGCGTGAGGGAGTGTTGGTCTCTGTGGAACAGGGAGTTCTTTCTGTCAGAGCACACATGCACACACACACACACACACACACACACACATACACTGGTGGCAAATGGCTAGCACTTCCATGATGCCCTACTTATAGACGTATTCTTACTTTTCTTGATTTAGAAGGCAGTAACTGGGGCTGGAGGAGTGGTTCAGCAGTTATTGTGCTTGCCTGGCATGCACAAGAACCTGGGTTCAAACCCCAGCACCACATACATAACTAAGTGTCAGAGCAACAAAAACCAGATGAAAAACTAAATAAAGTTGATTCTCTCTCTCTTACTCTCTCTCTCTCTCACACATACACACACACTCTTTCTCTCTCTCTTACACACACTCTCTCTCACACACACTCTTTTTTCTCTCATACACACACACACACTCTCTCTCCCACGCTCAAAAAAAAAAAAAAAAAAGGCCATGACTTCAAAGAAAAAAAAAGGGTGGGGCTGAAAAAGAAGAGAAGCCAAGTTTTTGCATGCATAAGCAAACAGTGATCCTGTAACACACTGCGCAAGCTGAAAATATGTCAGTAAACTGGAGACCCTTTTTTTCATTGGATACAGCACAGATTATCAAAGGTAGAAGAGCAGTGTTGCTGGGACTACTCTATTTATTACTGCTCTTTGGCAACTTTGATATAAATAAATGGAACATTAATAACTTCATAGTTATCAGAAATGACTCCAATTTTACTATTAAACTAACTTGCTCTGCGAATGGAGAAAGCCAAAGACTGATCCCCATAAGCACTTACACAGGGAAACTGCATATGTGACCTAGGACAGAGAAGAGTTTTCAAAACTAACTCTGATCTTACTAACCACTGATCATATATTAGCTATTTCGATGTCTGACTCATCAAAACTCCAGTAATGATTTACTGATGGAAAATCATCCCAGAGAAAGTTGGATC
>PVKS010052936.1:0-10571 GCA_004027875.1 Aplodontia rufa
GCGAGTATGTTAAAAGCTTTAAGTGAGGAAGAAAGAGAACAGCACATAGTTTAGGAACTTAGAGAGTACAGGGGAGAAGAGGTTAATTTGAGGCATGGTTTGTTTCGACCCAAGGAGATTACGAGCTAGTTTGCTATCTTGACCAATTGTGGACAGTGAGAAAGTGGATGAGGGATAGATTCTGCTGGGGAGAAACAGAGCAAGGAAAAAAAGAGAAAGAAAGAAGAAAAAAGAGAGAGAACAAAGAGAAAGTAAAAGAAAAAAATAAAGAAAAAGAAGGGGGAAAAGAAAGCACAGGCCCTAGGAGAAGCAGGGATAGCAGTGGTAAAATATAGGAGGGGTAGAAGAGATAGTAATAAGATATGGGTGCTCGCACAAGGGTAGAAGCACACATAGGTAAAATAAGGAGGTCAGGCACAGTATACTTCAGATACTAAATGCACTGACCAGAATCCCTCCTTTCAGGAGGGAGGACAAGGAAATGAACAGACACACAGAGACAAACACTAAATCAAACAGGAACAGAAAAGAGAATAAAAATAAAAAGTAGAGGGGCTGGAGCGGTGGCTCAGTGCTTACAGCACTTGCCCAGCATGCGCAAGTACACAGGTTCAAACTCCAGCAACCCACATACACAAGTAAGTGTCAGAGCAATGAAAGCCATGTGAAAAAATCAATAAAGGTTGATTCTCTATGTCTCTCTCTCACTGTCCTTCTCTCTTTAAAAATAAAATAAAATAAAAAAGGATAGCGAAAAGATCCAGAAAACAAAAGAAAAAAATGGCTAGTATTTTTATATGTCCATGAAATGATAAACTGTCCCAGCTAATGCACCAATACACATTGAGAACAAGATAAAAAGAGAAGGGAAAAAAAAGGGAAAGAAAGCAAAAAAAAATGTATATATCTATGCAAAAATCAGATAAAAAGTAAAAAATTCTTAATGAAAACTTGGAAATGTAGACAGTAAAGGCGTCTCTGAGTCCTCTGAGATGAGATGTTAACTAGTTCACTGTCTTGGATTTCGATATGAATGTCTCTCAGTCTGTGGTTATGTGATCTCACAAAGAGGACTGGGGTGTCCTCAGACTCCTGGGATTTCTAGAGGGGGGTCCCAATGAAGAGGACCGGTTCTGGTAAGTCCTGAAGTTTGCCAGCCTCCCAGAGGAGCTGAAGCCAGAGGACTTAATGAGCAGGGAGTATGTATGGTTTCTATTCTCCCTCTGCTGGGAGATGCATATACTGTCTCTTGTGACAGAAGACTCAGAGCCTTTAACTTGTTACTGATCCTTCTGCTTGGAGGTGGTGGACAGAGCTGGGGATTGCTCCCCTTTATTCCATAAACCAAAGTCCCCCTAAGCAAGGTGGAGATTGGGCCTAGCCAAGGCCTTCTCTTCCTGGATTAAAATGATGTCAGTGTCCGTCTGCTGATGCAATTTTCAGAGCCTGCTCTAAAAAGCCAGAGTGTGCTGTCTCCTGAAGCTGGGAATGGTGTCTGGGCTTTCCTGCCCCAAGCAGACTGTTCTGCTGGGGACTGCTGTGGGCCGCTTCCCAGCACTGGTCTCACCAGACACAATGTATGAGCTGAGTGGGTGACTGCAAATGCACTCCCCAGTGCTCTGTTTTTATGAAGCACAGGATCCCAGCGGCGATGCAAACACTGTCTGTTTACTTCCACCACCCCCACACCCCCACTCCCGCTTCGCTATTCGCTGTTCACCAAGGCTGCTTGCAGCCCACCAGCCTGCCAAGAACAAAGAAAGCCGGTCTGCCACTCCCTGGCGGGTAGGATAAAATCCTTTTTTTTTTTTCTGCACATGAATCTCCCAGGACTCAGCTCCTCAAAAAAGCTTCGCAAACTAGCACTAGAATTTCATAAATATAACCCAGAACGCACCTCAAAAAACTGAAGATAAAGTGGAACTTTCCCATCCAGACTCGGAGCCACAGGAAAAGCAGCCTCCCTTCAGCTAGCCATCTTCCTCTCTCAACTTTCAATGTTCTTTACTTATTTTCTAAGTTAGGCACTTTGATTATTATGTGACTTGGAGAGATTCTTTTTTGATCTTGTGTATTTGGAGTTCCATATGATTCCTGTATGTATAAGTTTATCTCATTTTTAAGAGGAGGAATCTTTTCACGAAGACCTGCGGCAGGTGTTGACACGATGTGAATTCTGCCCAGTGCTCTGAATGTCAAAGTGAAGAAATTCAACGAAGCACAGGTAAATGACTCTCTTAAGGTAGCCAAATGCCTCGTCATCTAATTAATGACGCGCATGAATGGATGAACGAGATTCCCACTGTCCCGACCTACTATCCAGCGAAAGAGGAGGAATGTTTTTTGCTAGTGTGGCACTGAAGAGATTCTTAATATCTTTAGCCTACATTTTCATGTTCTATTTTATCCCAGTGACTCTCAGATTTGTTTTCTTGATGTTATCCCTAGAGTTCTTGTATTTTCTGATCATGGTCTTTTATTTATTTTTCTTTATTCAAATTCATACATCCTGTCTTCAAGGCCTAAGGTTCAGTCTTAGAGCCCTTAAGTTATTTTTTTAACTCCATCTAATCTGTTGGTGATACTTTAAAGTGAATTTTAAATTTGATTGTGTCTTTTATTTCCAGGAATTCTAATTGGTTTCTTTTCAATGTATTTATTTCTTTATTGAAATGGTCTTTCTTCTCCTGTATTTTCTCTCTTAATTCATTCCTTAGATCTTCTTTTAACATTTTAATGACCAATTTTTATAATCTTTTGTTGGAATTTCATCTACATGCACATCAGTGGGTTCCTTTGTTAGGGAGTCCATGAATTTTATGGGAAGATTTATTTGTTTTTCTTATCTTTTCAGAGGTCTTCTTTGACTTGTGCATCAGTGGAGATGGATTCCTCCTCTTCTTTTATGTGAGTATTTTTGATATGCAGTTTTTTGGTGTTTTTTTTTTTAATTCTATGGACTTCCATCTGTTTTTTGCTGTGTGAGTAGATGGTCCAGGAGCAAGACCTGAGATCCTCCTCTAGCTGTTCCTACTTGGGGCTTGGTTGTTGGTGTGGGGATTTTCTCTCTTCTATTCTATGTGTTGATGTATTTTGGGGGTTTGAATATCTCAAGTTCTCACGTGTGGAGTGAGGTTCACTGTTACTTCTCTGAGTTGTGAGTGTTATTCAGCAGCAGGATCTCTTCTCTATGAACTTGAAGTACCCCACTCACTTCCCATGCCCTCTTAGAGAAAGGGGGAACAAGAAATAGTAATGATGTTAACAATACACATCTCAAACAAAAGAAAACATCTGAGCACCTCGGCAAAGAAATAGAAATTTTCAGCAAATAATTAAAAGCATACAAACAAGAACTAAATGGAAATCTTGGAACTTATACAAATACAAACTCAATGAGCAGAATAAGCAGCTGACTGGAGGAGACAAAGGAAAAATCAATGAAATGAAAGAGCAATAGAAATTATTCAATGAACAACACAGGGAAAATAGACTGCGAAACAATTGTCTCAGGGACCTGAGATCTACCCAAGACAAATATGTATGCAAGTATCTATCTTATTATTTCAGCATTATTCATAAAAGCTCAAACTGGAAATAACTAAATATCTATGAACTGATAAACCATTAACAATGTATATTTAATATGGATTGATTTGACAATAAAAAGGAATGAACTGGGGCTGAGCAGTGGCTCAGCGGTTACTGCACTTTCTTGTCATGCACGAGTACACAAGTTCAAATACCAGCACCACATACACAATGAAGTCTTGGAGTAATGAAAACACATGAAAAACTAAATAAATTGATTCTTTCTCTCTCTCTCTTTCTCTCTTACTGTCCCTCTCTCTTAAAGAAAAAGGAATGAATTACTGGTATATGCTACATGAACTAACCTCAAAAATTCTATTTATATTAAATGACCAAAGTCTTGTACAGAAAGCAGATGCAGATCAATGCTTGTATAAGGGTGGGAGCAGAGGTTAACTGAAAATGGGCATGAGAGAATTTTCAGGGGTGATGGAAATGCTACAAAACTGCTTTGTGTCCAGTTATGGATATATATCTCAAAAGAAATGTAAACAGGAGCTCAAAAATATTTTCACGAACCATGTTCAAGGCAAAACTATTCACAATAGCCAAGAGGTAGAAGCAACACAAGCATCAATGAACCAATGAATAGGTAAATCAAATGTGATATTGTCTATGTAATAGAATATTACTTAGCCTCAAAAAGCAATGAAATTCTGACAAATGCTAAAACATGGCCGAATTTTAGTATATTATGCTAAGTGAAATAACCCAATCACAGAAAGACAAACACATATGATTCCACAAAGGTATCTAGAGTAGTCAAACTCATAGAAAGTAAGATGGTGGTTGCCATAGACTAGAAGGGGTATTGCATTTCAAGATGTAAAAATTCTGGAGATTGATTGCAAAACAACATGAACAGAGTTAACATTAACACTGCTGAAATGAAGAGTTAAAATGGTTGTTTTATGTTATGCTATTTACCACAATTAAAAATAAATTTTAAAAATAGTATTAAAGGGGACTGGAGTGGTGGCTCAGTACTTATGGTGCTTGCCTGGCATGCGTAAGTATGCAAGTTCAAACCCCAGCACCATGTACACAAAGAAGTCTCAGAGCAACGAAAGCCCATGAGAAACTAGATAAAATTGATTCTGTCTTTCTCTGTCACTGTACCCTTCTCTTAAAAAAAAAAAAAAAAGTATTAAAAGACTGGAACAGTGGCGCAGCGATTGGATCACTGGCATGCATGAGGACCTGGGTCCAAACCCCATAATCATATACACAACTGTCAGAGAAACAAAGACCAGATTTTAAAAAATAAATAAAATTTATTCTCTTTCCCTCTCTCTCTCTCCCCTCTCTCTCTCTCTTTAAAACAAAAAGTACTAAAAAAAGAGGACGACTGTGTAACCAAGATACTTCTACTTCAGAAGAAGCAATAGAACAATGACTGAATTGATAAATGAGTGAGTGCACGGTTGAGCATTCAAGAATGTGCATGTAGTGTCTTCAAGAAATCCAGACACTTAAGCACTTAAGCCATCAGAAAGGAGAAAGTGTAGATTTTAATCAGACTCTTCATCTAGGTATAAAAGAAAATTTCTTCCTTTGGATAATTTTTCCTTATCCAGGAAGTATTTGGAGAGGGACAAAAAGCTTGTCTTTCTTTGCATATAAATAAGCACAAGAAAATAAAACAGCAAGACTTCAATACCTTTCATTTCTTAGTTTAATCTTGCTATAAAATAATAATTGTACAAAAACATAAGTGCTGCATAAAAAAAAGCCTGAACTGTGAAGATAGTTGGACAACTCTATAAATTTTCTAAAAGTCAGTGAATTATACGATAAAGTACTATCCTTACTAAAAGATATTGGTATATTGTCCACACACAGCAAGATTAGAATGTTATGAATTTAACTACATAATCCTAAAACCTCAAACTCTGATTTTATTACTATCAAATTATGACTATATTTTTTAATAGTTTCACTGCCTATATTTGCATGCCTTTTGTCATTTTTAAGCTAGTCTTCAGTTTCACATGGTAAGTATTGTTATGTCTATTATGAATATATATTAAATGTGTATGAAAAAGACACATGATCTGCAAAAAGTATTTAAAAATCAGTGTATGAGTCAAATTTTTGTATGTAAATTATATCTCAAAATTTTTTTAAAAAATGTCCTAAAACAAAAGTAAATCATATCATTTCAATCAAACAAGTTCCTTTTAAAACATTAAAAATCAAATCACCCATGAATTCCTATCAATAGGTTAATTATCTATTGATCTCCTCTCATTATTAGTGCTATCATAGCACTTTTCTGTTTGTAAAAATTCAGATGACAAGTGAGATAAGCAAATCAGCTATTATTATCCTCACACAGCAATGCTTTTTAAAGTAGTAATTGACGTAAGAGTCATAGGAGTCTTAAATATCTATCCAAAAGCCAGCCCAGGGTCTATTCAAACCTAATTTTTCTCAACCTAAATACTCCTTCTTCTGAGTCATGTAAAAATAAATTTCCTACGTACCACTGTATTCAGCAAGATTTTGCTCCTTGGAGAGAACCCTCATAAAGTCATCTAAATTCACCATTCCATTTTCTGTAATAATAAAGAGTTCGTATTATACATTTTGTTGTATTTTTGCAAAAAAATTAAATTTGTATCTTGATACAACTATGAAGAAAACTTAAGTGATCCTTTGTTTTGTCATCTTATTTCTCCTTCATATCCTGTCTCCTTTGGTAACTTTTTCTAAATTGGATTAGTTCATTTTAAATCAACAACTATTGAGGGCATGTTAAAGCCAAAAACTATTCTAAGAACTAAGGATACAAATATAAGAAACAGTCCCTAGTTTTTCAATTTCTATTAAATTCAAAGGACTGGGACTGGAGTGGTGGCTTAATGGCAGAGTGTTTGCCTGGCACGTGCAAGGACCTGGGTTCGAACTCCAGCACATACACAATTAAGTGTTGGAAAAACAAAAACTAGATAAAAAAAAATTCTCTCTCTCATACACTCTCTCTTTTAAAAAAATTCAAAGGACTAAGTTAGATATTGAGTTCTCAATAAATATGGGAAAATGGGAAAGTGTGTGTGTGTAAGAGAGAGAGAGAGTGTGTGTGTGTGTGTGCGCGTGTGTGTGTTAAAGGTGTCTATTTCATACCATCATGAAAACCCAGGCGATATGCTATGCATTAACACATCTTCACAATATTAACCAGCTTGAAATATCCAAGTACTTTCATTCTTATCCCAGTACCCAAATAGTTCAATTAACTACCTATTTTTATATATAAACCCTCCACAGTGATCATTCCAATCCTGATATGCAGCAGAAAAGGTTCAGTAATTTTTAGCACCTATACCATATGTATATATTTTTTAATCAAATCTTCCTTATTTGCCTTAGCTAAGAAATTGTGCCTAGGTTCTGAGAATTCACTTTTTTTGTGTGCGAGTGTGTGTGTGTGTTGTGTACTGAGGTTTGAACCAAGGGGGTGCTTTACCACTGAGCTACATCCCTAGTCCTTTTTATTCTTTATTTTGAAACAAGGTCTCACTAAGTTACTGTGAGTCTTGCTAAGATGCTGAGGCTGTCCTGGAACTTGTGATTCTCCTCCTTCAGCCACCCAAGTTTCTGGGATTACAGATGTGCACCATCATGCCCAGCCTGAGAATTCACTTCTAATGTTATTCCTAAGACATTATTTTCCAAAAATGTTGCCTCTTTGAAAAGTCAACTGAACTTCTGCAATTTTTAATTACTGATAAAAACAACCTCTTTAATAAAAAGACACTCCCCCAAAACCTTAAATTTAGCCATGAATTTAGGATGGTGACTAGGATGTAACAATTGATATGCAGATGTTAAGTGCCTGCCTTGATTTTACTAGCTCTAAATTTCCCCGCTACATTTTAGAATCTCCAATAATTTCTCCTTGAATCCCTAGGATATTTTGCTTAGAGATTGTTACACCTCTTTGCAGTCTTATTGCCTGAATCTCTCTAAAGCCTCCCCTCCTACCTATGCTACACTAAAGACACAGTCAGGTAGAGTGAAGAAGAGCCTCACTTCAACAATTCTGAGATATGAAAGGCCTAACCCCTTCCAAACCAATGTGTTAGGTCAGACTTTCTAGGTTTTGGGGGATTTTGTTTGTTTTACTCATTTCCAGTTTTATATTTATTCTTTCATACTCTTCTTTTGAATGGCCCAATCTGTTCCATTTCTGATCAAGACAAATTCCTTTAACATTCATTGCTATTCCATAAAAAATAATAATAATTTTCTCAAAAAAGTTGATGTTACCAGTTTCTCACCATTTCTAGTAGTCTCTGTCACAAT
This sequence comes from Aplodontia rufa, assembly GCA_004027875.1. Lineage (NCBI taxonomy): Eukaryota > Metazoa > Chordata > Mammalia > Rodentia > Aplodontiidae > Aplodontia > Aplodontia rufa. The sequence goes on from PVKS010052936.1 coordinate 7,900, forward strand.
CTTCTGAAACTCTTCATCTGATAAAGTAATCCTTAATGAAGGCAAAATGGACTTAAGTTCTTCTGGAGAAATGTCATTTTTTTGGAGTTTACTGATAGTTTCATGGACATTTCCTAAATATACAAAATGTAAATGACTATTCAGCAACAGAATGTATGTATCTAAAGCAATAATTAGTACTAAAATCTTCATGTACTAATCAGAGAACAAGTTTTGTCTACTCAGTATTACCCTAATAGAAAGGACTGTATTGTCTCCATATTTCTGTTGTCTTACATAATATTTAAGGTAAGACAAAAACTCTGCTACAATTCCGTAACCATTTACAAACTGCTAGCTGAAGGAAAAGCCTATTCCAGTAATCCAGACAATGTTGCTTGCTTCTGATTAAAAAGAGGAACTATAGAATTATACTATGTACATGCTTAAAATACCACTGTTTAGCTTTATTTCTATAAAGCCACCAATTAAAGAAATAATAAATAGATGGAAGACATTATAGAAAGGGGAACAATAGGAGGGAGGACAGGACGGAAAGAAGCAGCACTGGGAACTTAAATGATGCAAATTATATTACATGCATGTATGATTATGTCAGATATATATATATATATATATTTTTTTTTTAAAGAAAAGATTTCACATAAATTTCCTATGTACTTAGTTAAATAAATAATAAAATAAACATTCCCAAAGAAAAATAGGCTCTCTACAGGGAGCAGAAACACTAGGAAGAATAGCTCTAGGAAGTTATTAATCATTGAACAAGCTTCTCAAAATTAAGCTTCCCCAAAAGGAGGCATCTGTAAAGGAACTACCTTCAAAACCACAGGATTATACCCACTGGCCTATACTTCAGAAGTAATAGTTACACAAAGTACTGACCATTAAAATGCTTACAACTATCCAATAATTGATTCATTCTAGTTATTTCAGTGATAACTGAAGAAACCAACAAACATTTATGTATGTGGTACTGACCCAGGGTATTGATTGCTGCTTTTTTCTCAGATGAAACCTGTTTTAAAGGGGTGGAAGGCTTTCTCACAGCTAGCTTCTCAAGTTTTGGGAAACCAGAAATATCAGTTTTATCCAGAGATTTACTGAGTCCTGTAATAGTTTTCAGGCTTTGTGGTACAGATTTGGAGTCATGAATTTCATGATTGCTGTCAACCTTGCCTAGGAATTTTCTCATTGGCCAATGATTTTTTGACTGTTTAAATTCAGTGTCATCATTCTCCATACTTTTATTATGATCTTGGAGGCTCTTTCCATTCAACTTCTTGAACACTGAAGATTCAGACAGTATGGAAGGTAAACTACTTTTCTTCTTAAGTTGTACAGAGCATTCTGCTACATTTGGTAACTTTCTGTCTAAAGGAGTTTCATCCATGGCTGAACCTTCCATAATAGCTAAGTAAGAGAAACATATTCAATTATTTCATTTACTTGTATGACTTGTATTATGTTTCAAACATAGCAACTAAACTCTCATTAAAAACAATTCAAGAAAGTATCAATTCTTTAAGTATATAAAATGAAGTTTTAACAAATTGAAAAAATAATTAACTAGAATAAATACAATATGATAGCTTAATATATTTAAGTACTTTCATCCAAAGCTATTTAAAGTTACAATGAAGATAAAATAATAGTCTACAGAAGCATGATTCTCATTCTCTATTCCTTCACACTTTAGAAAGATAACCGACTACATTGTTGGTAAGATTACAAGTTATTACAGCTTAGGAAAGAAGTATGGGAATTCCCCCAAAGACAAGGAATGGAACCATCACATGACCCAGCTATCCCATTCCTTGCTTTTGCCAAAAGAACTAAAATTAGCATAGTGATAAATGCAAACCAGTGCTTACACCAGCACAATCCACAACAGCCAACTTATGGAACCAACCAGGATGCCCATTAATAATCAATAGATAAAGAAAATTTCATACACACACACACACACACACACACACACACACACACTGGAGTGTTAGTCATAAAGAAAAATGAAATTTAGTCATTTGCTGATAAATGGATGGAACTAGAGAATATTATACTAAGTAGAATAAGCCAGACTCAGAAAGCAAAGATCAGATGTTTTCTCTCACATGCGGAAGCTGAAGAGAAAAAAGGAAATTACAAAAGGGAATGATAACATGAAAACAGAAAGAAAACCAGCAGAGTGGAACTGAGGAATCAAAGGAAAGGGGAGAGATGGGGAGAGACGGGGGAAGAACTGAGGAATGGAGTTGACCAAATTATACTTGGTGCATGTATGAATATATCATAATGCATTCCAATTTTATATATAACTATTATGTGTCAATTAAAAAAATTTTTTTTTTAAATACAAGGGGCTGGAGTGGTGGCTCAGCATTTACGGCACTTGCCTGGCCTGCATGAGGATGCAGTTTCAAACCCCAGCACCATGTGCAAGACGAAGTGTCAGAGCAACAAAAGCCACATGAGAAACTGGATGAAACTGATTCTCTATTTCTGTGTCCCTCTTCCTTTTAAAAAAAATCTAAATAAAATTGATTCTCTTTCTCTCTTTCACTGTCCCTTTCTCTTTAAAAAAAAAAAAAATAGAAGGAAGACCAATAGAGTACAGGAAAGGGATCACAGCAGAGATGAGAGAAGAGAAGGAGACTGAAATAGAGAAAACA
>PVKS010052937.1:0-10571 GCA_004027875.1 Aplodontia rufa
TGGCTAGTCACATTTTATGATTTCAGGTCCAGGTTGGACCTCACTGCCCCATCCTCACTCGGACTAGCTTCTGAATCTTTTGCCTACGTTCAGATCATGCACATCTCTCTTTAACACTGTCCCATTTCTCCACTCTAGTGAGTAGCAGAACCGTCTTTCCTCTACTTGTTCCAATCAGACCTCTGTTCCCACCTCTCCACTGCATCTACTTCTTTAGCAATGATTTCTTCCACTTGGCCAAGTCCAATGTCAGTTTCTGATTCTCATTTTACACAACTATTCATCAGTTCTCAAAACAGTTGATCACACCTTCATTTTAAAAACTGTTTTGTGACTTCCTCAGTTTCAACTTCCTCAGTTCTTCTCATCCTGTTATAGTTTTGATTTAGAATGTCTCCCCCAAAGCTCATGTTTTGAAAGCATGATCCCCAAAGCAGAAAGGCTCAGAGGTTCAGAAGTTAAGCTTTTTGGTAATGATTAAGGCCCTGACCTCATCAGTGGATTAATCCATTTTCTGTATTAATCCACTGGTAGCTAAATGGACTACTGGGTGGGAACTGCAGGCTGTTTGGGTATGGATGGAGGAAGTAAGTCACTAGGGGCATGCCCTTGGAGACTATATCTTGTCCCTGATTCCTCTCTCTTGCTCTCTCTGCTTCCCTGCTATCAGGTGCTGAGCAGCTTTCCTCCGCCATCTTGTCAGTCAGATTTCCACCCAAATAGTCTTTCCTCAGGAAGGCAAACTCTTACATTAGGCTATTCATAGCCTCTATTCATTCTACTTGGGATGAATGTTCATACCTTTTTCTGCAGTAACACCAGTATTTTTTATTACAGGGTGCCATCCCAAACCCTGTTGAAGGTGTAACATAACATATGTTGTCTAAAATTCTTAAAAACTCTGAATTCTCACTGATATCTAAACTCAAGGGTTAGGATAAGGGATCACAGATTGTATAATTCCCTGTTGTACGGATGAAGAACACAAATTCCAAAAAAAGGAAAATGAATCATTCGAGGTATCATAACTAGGTTGTGAACTCAGATCTCCTATTTCCTATATCAATGCTATTTCTACAATACAATGCACCCAGTATATACAAGCATATACTTAAGGTATATTATAAAAGAAGGTAATTTCCAGTGATTTGATTAACAGAAAAGCAGACCAAAAGATGCTTACTCTCTTAAACTCTTTAACCCCACGGTGTCCTTAAGGTACTTAAAGATGGAAAGAAGAGTTATAGGTAAAAGAGGAGATTTGGGGGTAGGGAATGGAAGAGGAAAGATGCTTCCCCATCGTATCAACATCTATATTGGTGGTGGATGGATAAGAATGTTTTAAAAATTCACAAATTGTATGTATAAGAAAAAGACAGGTAGTACCACCCAGTCTCCACAGATGATAGGGAGATGTCATCACAAATAAGTCTGGGACAATATTTGAGAATTAAGTGGATTTTAGCACAAAAGCAAGGCCAAGTCTACCCTCCCTTAGCTTGCTATATCTTTATCAGTCATTAACTAAGAAGAACATTGTTCTATCTTCTTTTTATGTCACTGATTATCTCTTCTCCGTTGAGCTTTACATCTCATCCTTATTGAAGATTCTATCCCAGGGCTTACCATGCCTGGGGCAGCAATCAAGAAAGAGAACCATGAATCAATAATTGCCATCAATGAATGGAGCAAATTAGAGTCACAGACAGAAAAAAGTGCAGACTTCCTACCAATGGCCATAATTCAGAGGGTTCTGAGCACAGAAAGGATTCAGAAGAACAAATATAGAACACAGATGGTTGCCCTGGAATAGGATGAACAAAGAATAAATCAAGATATTCTACTGATGACATTCAGGACAACTACCATTGGTTGAGCATCTACTAGAGGCCTGTCAGGTTCTATGGTGTTTATGTATACCAAGTAATTTTAACCTTACAACTGCCCCAGAGAACAGTTAGAGCTTGTCTGGGGAAAAAAGCTACTTCATATTTTAAAAGGAGAAGTTGAATATAGACAATTTAAACCATAGCATTCTTTGGAAAGAATAGGATAATCCAAAAGTGCAAGGATCTTGAGGAGGTGGATGTGGTGGTGTCAGCTGCTAAAGTACCTCAAACAGGAACAAAATATATTCCATGTTCTAAAGGATCTTAGTCATATGTAGGAAAAAGACTAAATTAGTAACGTGGCAAAGTAGGATGGCAAGCTTAAAGAAGTGAGATTTTTTTTGTGAATGTGTGAGATTTCCTAAGTTGAGTTATACATAGAGTAATCATAAGTCCCAGTTGCACAGGATAACCCTGGTATATGTCCATTGTCCCAGAATTTGATCTAGTTTAGCCTTTGTCCTAATGATTTCTTACAATGAAGCATTAATGATAACAGTTGCATTAAAATAAACCATGATGTGCTTGGTACCCTTTACCTTGTAGATTCAGCTCCTGCTGTGGTTTCCTCTACTAGTGTAAGAAAGGCATGTACAATGCACAGAATTCTCACTTTAATACACTGTTAAATCTAAAGATATCCTTCTCTGCTGATCCATGAGTAACACTTCCCTTTCAAGGACAGCTTGCCACACTGCATACTGCTAAAATGAAGTGCTCTCTGACAAGGAGTGCTAGAAATAGTTACCTCCTTCTGATTTCAGGTGATATGGTAGAATGTTCCCTCATGTACCAGCCATTTGTGCTGTGGCTCAGGCATCAACCTGCAAGTTATTCAAAGGAAGATATGTTAAGTATATGTAAAGTTGTGTGGGGGAGTATAGACAGCAGCTTGATCATAGTGTATGAAAGTACTCTGAATGATTATGCTAAAATGGATCTGGCCTTTACTGTATGGTGTTAATGTACAATTATTTATTATATCATTTAACATCTCTTTTAAAAATTTTGTAATAAACCATTCAGGAAATGATGAAATAAAAACATGAAAACACAAGTTTAGTTAGAATTACCACATTTCCATTTCTAAACAAAATGAATGATAAAAGGGAAACATGCATAAAATGGATACTAATACTTACTTTCCACTATGGGAGCCAAAGTGTTATCACTGCCCACACGGATGTACTTGAAAAGTTAGTAGTTATTTTAAAAAGAATCTCCCCTAAGAAAATGTGCAGCTGCTAAAGGTAGCCTTATGTATCATTCTATGTAGCTTGATTTTCATTTAGATCAAATGACAATTATTAATGAAATTAATTCATTTTTATTTCAAATTTTCTTGTCCTTTGAGGAAAAATAAAGCTACAGCTATTAATGCATTCATTCCTTTAGCAGAACCAAAGACTTGAAAGATGGTAGTTGTATATGGATTATCAGATGCTCCAGATGGAATATCCAATGGTTATTTTATTTATTTATTCCATTTCATAGAATCAAATTAAAATCCGGATGTTAACCATGGAGAAACGTGACTTTGTTGTGAATTTTATTGGAAATTTAATTAAAAATTTAACATTAATTTCAACATTAAAGATAAAATATTTGGTTCTGGAGTAGCAATACAACTATAAAACATAAGGGAAACACAGTGCCATTGTAACTACAGAGTTTAAATATATTTTGATTTGTGGTACATACATTCATATATACACAGAGAAGTTGAATGACTCTAAATAAAAATGAACACTATACTTGTTAAAATGTAATGATATTTTATCTATACAGTTTCATCAAGAAGCGAATTTGTATATCAAAAATGATTTGAGTATATCAATATATAATATTCTCACTTTGATGACCATCATCTATTAGATTTCACATATTTTCAAGCCTTTAAAGAACTAACTACATTTTACATCAACCTGAGTGCCCTGTTTTCTTATAAATTAGTTATCTAAATTTTGGGTGAATTTTATTCAAAATCATTTTTAAATATTCATCTGAACCTTTAAAGTTTATTGACAAAACTCCACCTTTTGAATTTTTTAGAAAAATTTAACTGTTGAAAATACAGTTTGTCAAAAAAAGAAAAAAGCGAAAATAGAGTTTGCCAAAGACACTAAAATATGTTTCTACAAAAGCAAAGAAGAGGCTGACACAAATCAAATAATGACAGTGCAGATGGTATGCAAAAGTTGATTTTTCAATTTTGTTCTTTGTATCATCCTTATTTGTGGGAAGATTATTTTCAAGGAGCTATTTTAATTGGATAAATATATATTCTGCACCATAATGGGATAAAAATCAAAAGTGTATGATCTTACAATATTTAAAATTGGCTAAGTCAAAAGTTTATAAATATAGACAACCTATTTGAAGGTGTTGTCTTATAAAAATACTGGTTGAAGAAAGGTTTTCATAATAGAGTCAAAATGTCAGTACTGTTTATCACTATGAGCCTATTTTATTTTTCTCTCCCCTCACCAACACCACTACTCTGGAAGCAATGTTTTAAAATACAGTTTTCCTGGTGGTATTTAAAAATAATGTGGGACTCATATTTTTTTCTTAATCTAAGTTAGTTTTCTATCAAAACATCTCAGAGCTCAAAGGGAAGGGTTGTTGAGCCTTGCCAAGTGATGAGAGATAGTTGTTTCTCAGAGACACAGGGAACATATAGAGAGACAAATGTCAAGGCAGAGTGGACACTTACAGAGACAAGTAATGCTTTCTGTAAACAGGAGGGGACAGAATTCAAGTTCTCGCAGGTGCTAAGAGAGGGGACCACAGGAGTAAACAGGAAACAAGATTATATACAGAATTAAAATATGTGGAGAAGAGTTACTGTGTGAAGTACAAAGGAGTAGGAATCAGGGACTGGAGCAGTGGCTCAGTAGTACAGCGCTTGCCTAGCATGCACAAAGATACAGATTCCCCAGCACCATACACACAACTAAGTGTTGGAAAACAAAAACCAGATGAAAAAGAAATAAAACTGCCCCCCCTTAAAAAAAAAACGAGTATGGATCACATTAGCAAGCTTGTGTTGTCATTTGACCTGTCTTCCTTGCTTCCTTGAGCACTTATTGTGCTCCAAGCACTCTGACAGATGTAGGTTACACAGTACACAATCCAGATTTCACCTTCTGAAAAGATCTGGTATCTTCCTACCTTAGCTCTCATGACAACACACGCTTCTGCTTTTCCTCCTGTTTCTCTGCCTTCCTTCTCAGTCACCTTTGAGGGCCCTTTTCTTGTGTGCTTACCTTGAAATCTAAGATTTAAATACTGGTCATAACTAGGTTAGGTTTCTGTCCTAGACCACTTTTTCTTCTCTGTGTGTAATTACATCTACTCATAGTGCTCAAGTAGAGCTTTCTGCTGTTGACTGCCACACCTCTATCTCCAGTCCTCGTATATAACAAAAGAAAATGAGTGGATATTTAAAAGTAAAACCAATGGTGGCTATTTCCCTCTAGTGGGTATCATTCAAATCAGTGGTGAAATAACTTTCTGTACCCCTGCCAGAATCCATATCTATACCCAGAAGATATATATAGCATTGGTAGTAGGACATTAACAAATATTTGGATATGCAAGCATAGCTTTAGGAAAGGAACTAAAAAGAAATTAATTGCATAATACAGTAGGAGGTTTTATTTTATTTTGCTTTGAACTTGTTTGTTTCTGTTGCTAGGAGGCGCTGAAAAGGGGGAAGAACAGAGGGCAAAGCAATTCAGGGGAGGCTAGAGCCCAGGTTGGCAGAAATGGCCAAGAGCTTCTTAAGAATAAGAATGATGGTGATTCATTTATAAATTACACTGCATTGCTGCCATCCAAACTGCTTTCATCTCCACAAATCTCGAATCAAGCCTGATATCTACACAATAGCTTGTATGTTTGGGTTTTGAATTTGGTTATGAAAATTAAGGGAAAGGGGCTAAGTTCAACAGTTGAGATTATATAGCACAAAACCAGAACAGGGAGATAGATGATACATCAACAGCACTAATTCAGCAGAGACCAGAATTGAGGTCTAGAGGTGGTGAGGGAAAATATTAATCACCCCCTCAAGAATCTGCAGCAATTTTGGGAAGGAAATAAAGCTCCTGTTGCATGTGAAATGGGGTTTAAATTGTCTCCATTTAAATTTCAAAGGCAGTGAATCTCAGTAGACTCTGGTTAGACACAAATTCAACTGACTACAGGACATTCCTTACTTATAGACTACCATGGGCCAGCAGCAGCAATAATGTCACAAATGATCTCATGCTCTTAGTTTCCCATCCCTACACCTCCCAAACTGCTCCACCTGCAGTTTTCTGCATTTTAGTGAATGACGAGTTCCACTATTAATCCAGTTGCCCACATCACTCTCCCTTCACCCAGTCCTACTATATCCCATCATTCATTATGACTTCTTCCCTCCACAGAATCTATCACATTATTCCTCCTTCCCTGCACACCCTTTACTTCAGGCTATGAGTGTCTCAGCAACACTTTTCTGATCTCATGGCTTACATGCTCAAATCCCATGACTGTTTCTCCACCCAGCAGCCAAAGCGATTGTCCCAAAATAGAGCCAGATCATGTCACTGACTCCCCTGAGTAAAACCTTTAAATGGCCACTCATTTTCCTTAGGATAAAATTAAGTCCAACATCCTTAATTTCTATATGATATGGTTCCCACTGACCCCTTCACCTCCACGATAGTTGTTTTATTGGACTTCGTAATTTCAGTAGCTCAAAGCTACTTTCAGTTCGAGGACTGCTTCATGGTATTTCTATTTCCTCCTTGGATTTTCCATATGTTGTTTCCTTTGTCTCCCCACTCAGTCCACACTATACTTGGCTATCTCCAAATCACCTCGCAGGTTTCAGCCTAGATGCCACTTCTTCCTGGAAGGCTTCCCTGACCATCCCCTCTAACTCTATAGGTTATGTGGCTTTCCTATAAGTTTTCTTAGCTTCTGGTTCTTTCCCTACTATAATCCTTATTGTACTACTTTAATCAAGTGCTTATTTGTCTGTGTCTCTTACCACCTTGTAAGCTCCATGTGAGCAGGAATCACATCTGTCCACCTGACTCACAGCTCTCATGTCCCTATCATCTAGCAAAAAGCATGACTTACAAAAGCTATTAAAGAAATGTTAATTAAATGAACAAGTAGCATGCAGGAAACACTTTGCAATTCATGAAGGATCTTACTTCATTTTACCTCCATCAGCCTGCAAGAAACATTATCACCTTGAAGCAAAGCTCCATGTTAGTTTTACCTTTAAGTTCAACATAAACTATACCTATGAGGTTTTATCTATTTTAGGAAAGAACTATCTGAATCATTAAATTTTAGACATTTTTTAGAATAAATTCAACATGTAAATCTTTCAATAACGGTACAATAATAACTGCTAACAAAATGTCCCAGGAAAAAATGTCACCTTGTTAGTTGTCCTTTAATGAATATAGGACATTCTGCTGTGCATAGCAGAATATTTTGCATTCATAAATGTTGTGCTAAAGTTCCAGAAAACACTTAATACTCTTAAGTGGATTAAGCATGCCTCCTATGATCTGATTTATATGGTGAATGTTCCAAGTAAAACCCTTCTCCACAGAGAGATCAGATTGTAAACTTCAGTTGAACTCTGATAAAATTATCATAAATTCCAAACTAGTGGATCCTGAATTAACAAGAATTTTTTTAAGCTCTTCTCGTGGAAGTGCCAGCCAATCTTTGTAGATATTTTAAATGCATCAAAAATGTTCTAAAATCATATTAATTAATACAGCATTCACCAGATACATGCCAGAGCACTTGAAATGTAGTGTGAATGAGAAATTGAATTTTAAACTGTTTCAAATAATTTAAATTTAAAACCTGAACCAGTACAATTTTATAGTATGCAAAATAAAAATATTTTGTATAGTGAGTTAACTATTATTATAATTGTTTTTGTTTAATTTTACTTTTGAATGTGGCTACCAGAAAATTTTAAAATGCATACATGACTTATATTATATTTCTACAGGAATTCACTGCTCTAAATGAGGCTGTAATGTTTATCTTAGATAGGAAAAAGAAATTTACAATTTATGTAAAACAGCACTTGTAATTTTATAATGTTGTATTATTTATCCCTGACTGTAAGTCAAACTCTTTGCACTAAATGATTTCCAAACACCTCAAAAATATTAAATGTTTTCTTAATCCATTATAATACCAGGTTATAACTCATATTCTTAGCAAAGGTAGCAGCTATCACCACATTATACAAACACCACTAACTTATCCAGATTTGTCTTTCTTTCATAGGAACAGAAATTGTTTCATTTTTATATATTTTAAAATTTGTTTTTCGGTTTGTACACCTCTTAATAAAATTTGACCTGGTAGAACTTCAGAGATTTCAGTGATGTGAAAAGGTACTGCTCTGGTTAAAATGGACACACAAAGTCCAGAGTAGTAATCACTGCTCCAACACAACCCATGATCCTACCACGCAACCATTCAGAGGTACACACACATACCCACACACCTACCTCTCAGCAGCTTTTGGCACCTCTGCAGAATCCGGGGACCCTTCAATAACAAAGTGTGAACAGCACTGCTCTAGAACACAGTATAGAAAGGGGAAGTAAACAAAAGGAGCCCCTGAGTGTTCCAATGAGAAATGCCAACATTCTGATGTTTTCAGTCCCCCACTTCCCTGCTATTAGTAATCTTTATGACCCTGAGAAATCTGTTATTTCACTCTCTAGAACTCACAAGTGTAAAATGCTTGGTTTCCTACTACGTAGACATCAGCTGAAGGAAACAAATATGGGCCTTGCAAAATGATGGGTAAAGAGAGAACAGGGTGATTATGTAAAGTGAGAAAGTAAAAGGGAAGAGATTACTATTGCAATGAACAGGGACATTAGTTGCTATATGTAATAAAAGAAAGTAATAGAGAAAGAAATTATGGTAGGTACCAGAATTCGTAGAGTGAAAGGCTAAGGCTACTTAGTATTGGCATGAGTTGTCCTATACCCCTTTAATAGTTATTGAGCAAAGCACCGAGTCAGAACACAGGAAAATCACTGATGCTCATATTCACCCTGACGTTTGGAAGAAAGGACCATATGGTTTATTCTGTTCGATGTAGATAGTGGAAGAGTATACAATTTGTTCAAACAATACATCATAAAAAGGCTAAAATAAACCAAACTTGGTAGTTAAAGAATAGTATCCAGCCACTTAAATAACTCACATATGTGAAACAGCTTGTTTCCTACCAGTTTGACGTATTAGGTGCTATGAGAAAGGAAGGAAGCCTCCATGAATTACAATATATAACTAATATACATCTCTAAACAAGTAAGGCATGCCTCAAAGTATTCTATGCTACTGGACTTCAAACTTGGAAAATTAACAAAAGTCAAGCTCCCATAATTCATCCACCCCATGGAACCATAAACTGAGTCTGTGTTCTGACAAGTATTTCCTGAATCAAAGCAGCTGTCTGGGAAACTGGGTCCAGATTACTATAGCACTGTCGACTTGAGTAATACAGCAGATACTTTGCAAGGCTGTTGGGGTGGGGAAGGAATGGGAACAAGGCAAGCATAAAAGGCCCCAAAAGGAGAGCATTTGGGAATGGGAAAGAGCACGTGAAAAAAGTATTTGCAGCCACTTTCAAAGGCAAAATCATTGTGGGTCCTCACCTTCAGCCATAGATCCCACCAGACAACCATAGCTGTAGATGTAGAAGGAATTGTTTCAAGAAATCAAGTATGCTTCACATTACTATTCTTTCACACTGGGCATGTGCTAAATACATATGATTAGAAGTAATTAATAAAAGACTGGCATTTCTGTTTTGCAAAACAGTCATCACTCTAAACCTCTTAAATGGTGTGGTATAAATGGAAAAGAATGAGTGTTGGCATATAATAAGACAGATCAACTTGTCTCCTTAATAAAGCTGTTTTACTTTGGTTATAAATACCATATCAGCCTAAGAAAAGTATTACTATGTGCCCATTGTGGTTGTAATGATTTTCCTTCTCACATACAGGTCCAATGCCCTATGTGATATGCTTAAGGAACATGTACAACAGTCAAGGTGAACCATCCCTTGCAGTAGGAAGGTCATTGGACTAGAAAACAGATTTGTTGTGCATCTTTAATCAAGTCAGTTTCCCAAGATGCTTCCAGTAAAATGAGGAGATTCAATACAATCACCTCTAAGTCTCTGTTGTTATGCTTCAAATTAAACCTCAAATACAGTACAAAGAAATTCTCCCAAGTTTTAGGCATAATTGTTGAACCCTCTTGTTCATACTATGCCACTGACACACACACACTAACACTGCTGGTACTACATCGTTTTGGCTTGGGGTATCCAGAACAGAATGTCCTTAGTGATAGATGGTCGTAAGCTCGTTGGCTGTGTAGGTGTAGCTGGTACCATGCCAGCCTTTAATGGACTGTCCAACTGTTCTGATGAATATTATGAAAAGATTAAGAATATCTGATTTCATAAAACCTGCCACATTCTCCTTTAGTAGCCCCCTCTGTCACCTTATTTGGAGGCAGCTTACTTCCCTGTGGCTCACATCTTAATCATTAATTCAGACAGGTCAAGGACAAACTCCCCCTATTCTCCATTCATTCCCAAAGGATCATCAAGTA
>PVKS010052938.1:0-10570 GCA_004027875.1 Aplodontia rufa
TTGAGATGAGCTAGAGGGGAAGGGCTGGATACACTTGGACTAATTTATCTCACGCCCACCACCTAACCCGGTGCCTGGGTATAGCTACTATATACATACATCTGACTTTCTTCAGGCTAGCTCCTGTGGAAGGTACTGCCCATTTTTCTTTCCCTGAATCTTTAGATCAGTAGACCACGAGGGCACAGCCTGGTCTGCAGGTCAACTTCTGCTGACTACTGGAAGCAGGAGACCCCAGGGGCATGGCGGGAGGCCACAGGTTCATCACCCTTTGGGCCGGGTCCCTGCACGCCCTGCAGCCTGTGCTTCCATGATGACTACTGGCCCCCTGCCCTGGAAGGTCACCCTCTTGGGTCTCCAGAAAGCCCAGCACAAATTCTTGAAACCGGTGGAGCTTGCAGGGAGAGACTGTACAGAGTCCGATGAGAAGACTTCTGGGTCCCCACCTGCTGCCTGTTGCAGTTTGGTGGCCACACCCAATAGCACTCACACAAAATCGCAACTTGTTCTAGGGGGGCGATTTCTTCAGCCAGCCAGAATGCATCACCCTGCCGCTGCTCATGGTGCCCCCAGCGATTGCGGGTCCTGGTTGGTGTTGGGGCGAGGATGGGCGCGCACCCCTGAGTACGTGACGTGACCCCCACGGCTACCTCTGTCCCCTCCTTCACTCCAAGGCACACAGCGCTGACCCCCAGGCAGAGGTGGAAGGACGCTGAAGGCCACCCCAGGGCGTGCCTAAGAGGGAGGAGTGAAGTGGAGGGGCCGTGCCCCCAAGGCAGATGGAGTCTTCAAGGAGGGTCCATTCCCAGAATATTGAGTTCTAGTGGGTGAGGATCCCACTCCAGTTTTTTTTTTAAAGAGAGAAGAACAGTGAGCGAGAAAGAAACAATTTTTATTCAGTTTTTCATGTCGCTTTGTTTGCTCAGAGATTTATTTGCGTATGTGTTGCTGGGGTTTGAACTCACGCACTCTTGCATGCTGGGTGAGCTCCTTAACGGCCAGAGCCACCACTCCGGCCCCCCACTCCAATCAGTTTTAAAACTCCCTTCCCGAACCTGGCTTTCCCAGGCACAATGGGAAGGTCCAAGTTCTGCTCCCTTCACTGACTTTCTTCATAATCCAATGCACAGCAGGTAGAACAAAACACCAGAACCCAAGGTTGTAGCCTAACATTTTGCAGACTGTCATCATCAGCAGAAACCTGCTTTCGCCTTCTAGCTTGGATGGGTTCCACGCCCTCCACCCCCTGCCCTGCCACATCAAAACCCAGGGATGTTTGAGTTCTTTTTAAAGAGAAAGATGGACAGTGTGTGAAAGAAGAATCAATTTTATTTAGGTTTTCATTGCTCCTATACTACATTATGTATTGGGTGCTGGGGTATGAAACCCGGTCCTTGCACATGCCAGGCAAGTGCTGTAACCACTTAGCCACCCTCAAGCCCATGCTTGAGTTCTTTATAGGAACTGGCATTGTGTTCACAGTGCCACACTGATGTTTAGGGAGTAATCACAAGAAACAATGTGCATGTTTACTACAGATGAACTTTTTTCCTGAACATTTTAAGTCTAAGTTTGATTGAATATGAGGATGTGGAACATTCAGATAAGGAGGGCTCACTGAACCTTAAACCCCAAGAGACATAAATACTAAACACTTAGAGGAAGCCAAGTCAGGAGCAGCAATCTCTGCTTAAGGAAAGCGGTGTGACTTCCTTCACCTCCCAGTGGGGTCGCAGCACCCAGGATTTGGCTGCAGCTGAGATTTGTTAGGCAGCCAAGTGCACACCCCTTCTTTCCCTGGAGCTGTCATCTGCTTACCCCTGGGCGTTTATGCAAGTCGTTAAGTTCTGTCTTCTCCCGGAAGGGGTCTTACCCACTCCCCAGAAGATCTGTATTATTTACAATTTCATGTGTAAACAGTCTTGAACAGTTACTGTGGCTCCAGGCTTCTCGGCATCTCCTCTTCCTTTGGCTCTCCCACCCAGAGGGCTAGTATGAAATTAACCTCCATTTGCGATCTATTTTTGTATTTAGAGGGGCTAAAGTCCTGTGTTAGGAAAACACTCTTGTAACTAACAGTGAGTCCCATCCAATCACTGCCACGAGTTCCCAACTGACCAAGTGAGACAAACACAGGTTGCAACAGTGAAGCTCTCTTTGTAACCAGTTGAGTTTTGTTTTCTGTCCTGAGTGCTTCCTGGCCCTGTGCCCCTACTCTGATACTCCCAGATTCTAAATCTTGGTTTTTAAACTTGTTTATGGTATCTAACCATTCTTTCTTTTAACAGTTACTGTGAGGTTGGAAATAAAAGTTTACTAATTTTGACATAATAATGGTTTATATATATATATTTACATGCTTAAGAAATTTAATAACAAAACTTATCAGAGCATATTATGGTTTTTATGATTTTCCTTTAAAACATAAGCAATCATTAATTTGAATGGAGAATACAAAAATTTAACTTCATCCAAATCTTATGAAAATAAAAATCCAAATCATATGAAAACTAAAAATCTCACTATTAGCTTTTATAAATCCTGAAGGAAATAAAACCTTGATGTAGCAAACTACAGAAAATTACATTGATAATAAGTCTCTAGTTTTAAAGTCCATTTCACAAAATTTGGGAAGTTTCATACTGAAGACCATGCTAGTAACATATTGCATGGTTTAAACCTTTAAATGTTTTTGTGCCGGGGACTGGATCCAGGGCCACCTGCATGCTACATAAGCACTCTACCACTGAGCTATACCCCAGCTCCTAATTTCAACATTTGAAAAAGTTCTGTGCATTTCAGCCAATACTGCCTTATCCACCATTGGCAGTTTCCAATTTTGTTTTAAGACTTTAAGTTACAGCCATTCAAAAAGTGTGTTTTTATTAAGCACATGCACTTGCAGTGCAGTTGAAACAATTTAAGGAAGAAATGGAGATTACAAAGGCCCCTGTGCAACAATTTGTTCTGAACTCAGCTTTAGTATTAACCCTGCATAAGATCATCTGCTTAATGCTCTAATATTTAAAACCTCATAAAGGGTTTATGAGAAATCTGGATTAAAAATGGACACAAACATTTCTATGTTGCTTTTTCTATTTTTGAAGTTAGTCACTTCATTTTATTTAGCATTATTTAGAATCACTTTGTGACTGCCTGCTTTCTAGTCAAATTGTGTTCACAACACATCCTGTTTCCCTAGGTTGGTGTTCCATAGTCCCAATGAAATTACAGAAAATTCATTTTTAAATTGTGTTACATTAATGGGTAAAAATTTTACTAGTTGTGTAATTTCATTTAAAGTATTACAACTAATGCAGTCATGCTAATCGTAAGTTGGCTCTACTAGATAAAAATATTTTCATTGTCAGAAGACTTTAAATCTTGTTTAAAACATGAATAATGTGCAAAACCTTTTTGTAAATAGTATACTAATATAAAATCAAGATAAATATGCTTCTAGGCAAAGTAAGAGCAAGATACTTCAGAAATCTCCTAAATTTAAAAAACAAAAATATGGTCAAGAAATAATAGACCAGAAGACATTTCCTAAACATGGCACCAAATTCAGGAAAAACAAACCTTTATTTAAAGGACTAGACCAGGGATGGAGCAGTGGCTCAGAGGTTTCAGTGCTTGCCTGGCAAGCATGAGGACCTGGGTTCAAACCCCAGCACCACATACACAACTAACTTTTGGTGCAACTAAGGCCATGTGAAAAACTAAATAAAGTTATGTCTCTCTTTCACTGATCCTCTCTCTTTTTAATAAAATAAATAAAGGACTGGACCACATCCAAGATTGGTTTCTGATCCCCATAGCACTGCTTGCTTCTCTGAGGCCAGTTCCCAAGGAGTCTCTAGAGCCCACCAGCAAGGCAGCGCTTGGTAGCACTCATGCATTGTCCTCCAAGGCAGAACACAGGGGCTCCTTCCTCAGGCTGCTGTGCAGGTGGCATGAGCTGAGACAGCACATTCTGATCCTGTCTCCAAGCAGCCTGAATAGAACTATCTCACTCCTGTTCACTTTCCTTGGTGAACATGCAGCCTGTGACTCCTATGGCTGCTCACAGCCAGGGCTGTAGAGAAGAACATTGGACGATACTACCCCACATCTCTGGGGTGCCTGAAGCACTGTCTGTCCTACGGCTCCTAGAGGCCTTGATGGAGAAGGCTGGGCACCAAAGGAGCCCACAGCTCTCACCAGCCTCTGCTGAGTCACCTGCATGTGCAGGACACAGCCTACACTACTGCCAATTCCTGGGGTTACCTGGAAGAAATATGGCCCACAGCTCAAAGAGGGCATTGTGCAGAGCACTGTACAGGCAAGGGCTGGGTTACAAAATCCAGGGTTCTTCCAGTACAAATAAATTATGTGACCAGAAGCTTTGAGCCTT
The DNA here is from genome assembly GCA_004027875.1 of Aplodontia rufa. Classification (NCBI taxonomy): domain Eukaryota; kingdom Metazoa; phylum Chordata; class Mammalia; order Rodentia; family Aplodontiidae; genus Aplodontia; species Aplodontia rufa. The sequence continues at coordinate 4,397 of PVKS010052938.1, forward strand.
CCATGGAGAGAGTCTGGCAGTAGAAAGCGGGGCTGCACTACCCAGAATCTGCTGCAGTGCCTGGTGAAACTGTGGCTTGCAGCTCCCTGGATCCACTGTGGTGAGGGCTGCACAGAAGGGTGGAGTATGCTGCCTGATCCTCATAGGTGCCTGGTGAGCATGTGGCCTTCTGCTCCCTGTATCCTCTGGAGTAAAGGCTGCACAGGAAAGATGAATAAAATATGCAGAATTCTCTGAGGTGCCTGGTCAGCTGGTGGCCAGCAGTTCCCTGTAGTCTCAAGGAAGAGAGGTGCTTAAAAGTTGGGCTGCATGGCCCAGAATCCACAGGGGTGCCTTTTGGGCATTTTTAGGTAGATCATAGGTGTCTCTGGGTTAGGGCACCCAGTAGGGACAAGACCTAGGATCCTCATGGGTACTTGGTGTGCAGGTGGCCCTCAGCTCCCAGGCTGTGGGTGAGTGCTCCATGTAATGATGGGTTACACTACTCAGCATCTCTATGGGTGCCTGGCAAACAGGTGGCCTGAAGTTCCCAGGATCCTCTGGGTGAGGGCTGTACAGGAAGGATGGAGAACCCTTTCCAGACTCCTCAGGGCTCCCTGGTGTCGCTCCCCCTTGGGTTCTGGAGCGGGAAGCGGGTGGAACGACCTCGGCGAACCTTAGTCATTCCCTGGGGGACCAGCAGGACACTGGGAACTGGGCGCCAGCAGGACAGGGCTGGGGACGGGGGGAGAGGAGTCGCTCCCCACAGCGTTCCTGTGCTAGGGGCGGGCAGAACGACCTAGTGAGCCTTCCTCCGAGGGGCCGAGTTAGGGTGGGGATGGGGTGAGGAGTCACTCCCCGCTGCACTCCAGAGCGAGGAACAGGCAGAATGACCCAGCAAGCCTGAGCCATCCTCCGAGGGGCCTAGGTAGGGCAGGGATGGGGTGAGGAGTCACTCCCCGCTGCACTCCAGAGTGAGGAATGGGAAGAACGACCGAGCCTGGGCCATCCTCCGAGGGGCTGAGTTAGGAAGGGCTGGGGAGCTGGGAACAAGGGGGCGAACGCCGGCGACTGGAACACGGGACCTGCATCTTCTACCGCTGCTGATCTCTGACATCTCTGCTGATCTCTCTGGTTCTATGCGTCTTCTCTGCTTTCTTCCTTCAGGACACGGCTGCTTGCTTCCTTTGGCTGCTTCCTCTTTGGCTGCTCTCTTCTTTTGCTGCTTTCTCCTTGGGCCACTTTCTCTTCTTTGGCTACTTCCCTTACCTGACTAGCTGCTACTCTATTTATTCATTACAACAGCCAATAGGGTTCAATGCAAACACCTTTCTCCAATTGTAACAAATGAGTGGCCGAATAGCTTAGTCATGCGGTCAGGCAATTTGCTAATTACAAGCCAGCTGGACCCCTTAGAGTTGTTTACCACCAATTCTTCTACAAGCCAGCTTAGCCTCATGTTCCCAACATTTCCTCCTTTTTTATTTTTTCTGAGAGGAGGATAACAAACAGGTGACTGTGTCTGCCTTAGGTTTTTCCATTCACACCTCCCCTTTCTTACCCGTCATTGGAATAAGGCGAAGCGTAAGGCACCCTTCCTGTCTTAGGTTGATAAGGGGGTTGAAAGGATTTTCCCGTCACTGACTACCAGACCCTTGAGCTTACATTGCTGACTTATGGTCATCAACTCTGAGGGCAGCACAAGCTTGCTTGATCCCTTCCATGCCTTTTTTCCTCAAGACCAGTCACAAAGCACATAATAATGACACTGGCCACTATTCCCTAGGACTTAGCCAGATTACTCACGTAGCTAAAACTCAGTCCAGGCAGGTTATGAATACATATAGACTCAATGTCCACCAAAATGTCCATTTGTTCTTACAGTAGATAAACTCCATGGTCAATAGTCCAGAGTACAGATGTTGATCTATAGCTCCTTATTTTGCGAAAACCTTTGCAGCTGGGCGGAGCCAGAATTTCTTCCAATATCTTCCTGGTGGGTAATGTCCTGCTGGCAGGGGGTGAAAGAATTCCTCACACGGGGCACCACTATGTCGCTCCCCACAGGGTTCTGGAGCGGGGAGCGGTGGAACGGCCTCGGCGAACCTTAGCCATTCCCCGGTGGGCCAGTAGGACACTGGGAACCGGGCACCGGCAGGACAGGGCTGGGGACCGGGGAAGAGGAGTCGCTCCCCGCAGCGTTCCTGTGCGAGGAGCGGGCAGAATGACCTAGCAAGCCATCCTCCAAGGGGCCTAGTTAGGGCAGGGATGGGGAAAGGAATCGCTCCCCGCTGCACTCCTGAGCAAGGAACTGGCAGAATGACCCAGCAGGCCTGGGGCCATCCTCTGAGGGACCTAGTTAGGAAGGGGATGGGGTGAGGAGTCACTCCCCACTACACTCCAGAGTGAGGAACGGGCAGAACGACCTGATGCTGGGCCCCTTAGAGTTGTTTACCACCAATTCTTCTACAAGCCAGCTGAGCCTCATGTTCCCAACACCTGGTGAACATGGGTCCTGTGGTTCCCAGGAGCCTCTGGGAGAGGGTTATACAGAAAGGATGGAGAACCTTTTCCAGACTCCTCAGGGCTGCCTGGTGAGCATGGGTCCTGTGGTTCCCAGGATACTCTGGGTGAGGGTTATACAGGAAGGATGGAGAATCCTTTCCAGACAGCTCAGAGCTGCCTGGTGAGCATGGATCCTGTGGTTCCCAGGAGCCTCTGGGTGAGGACTATACAGGAAAGATGAAGAAACCTTCCAATCCTCCTCAGGGTTGCCTGGTGAGCTTAAGGCATGCAGCAGCAAGGAACTTCTAGATGAGGGAAGTACAGGAATGAGTACACTGCAAAGTAATCATCAAGTGAGCCTGGTGAGCATGTTGCCTGCAGTTTCCAGGAGCCTCAGGGGTAAGGGCTGCAGAAGAAGTTTGGACTGCACTACCCAGAATACTCTGGGGTGCCTGGTGACCATGTGGCCTGTAGCTGCAAGGAACCTCTAGGTGAGGGTGGCACTGAAAGGAAGCACTACCCTGCCTAGTGACCTCCAGAAAAATAAAATTGCCTCATTTTCATCTGTTGCTAGGCCTGGCCTTAAGACAAACTTTCTAATAAAAAAATTCTGATTGCCAGAAGAAAGTATAAACTTTAATACCATTTTGCAACTTAGTTAATTTTACAATGTATCCAAACCTGACCTGATGACCAGCTGGGGACATTAAAAAATGGTTTCTGAAAGGAAATATAAACTTCATAGTTTATAGACTGGTTTCACAAAAGGGAGAGAGAAAGTACTACTGCATCATTTGGACTTAAAAACCCTTCATTAAAGCTTTCAGTTTAGCATGGTCAAAACTCTCCGACTTCTACCTCTGGGAATGACACCAGTGGACAGAGAGAAAAATATGAGTCAGCTGCAGTGGCTTCAATCCTCCACTCTCCAAACTAAGAAAAAATTAAACAATGACAAAAAGATATTCAGATTTTGTATTCTTGGTAAAAATTATTTTAAAAATAAAACAATAATGATAACTTGTGAGTAATTATGGCCCTGTCAGTTATGGTTTTTAAATCTCTGTCTTGTTTGAGCTCACGGATTTTGTGGTAAATTCATGTTTATTTCTGTGTGCCTAAATTAAAATACATTTTCTTCCAATTAGTCCTGTTTTATCTAACTAGTATATTGTAATCCCCTGGTTTTCTTTTCCTGTTTTTATGAAAAAACAATTTTCAAGGATAACTCTCAAATACATTGGAAAAAAAAAGAGATCTCCCATTACAGAATCCTAAGTAGAAAATAAACTTGGTGATAGTGGGAGTGACTCTGACCTCCATGAAGGACAAATGGCCACCTGAACTTTTCTGATTTCAGTGCCTTTCATGGTTGACAGACTCTACACTGAACATTTCCAGCTGTATGGGCCTGCTCTATGTTTAGGTAATAATATAAAAATTATGACAGGCTATGTTTTAATTTCTAAAGAGTCAAATCTAATAAAGACTACACTAAATATCTGTAGCTGCTATATCCTGCCTATAAATATCCAATATCTGCTAAAAAGCTGCAGGATCCATGTTCTGTCTGTTTTATGTTGTGTGTACACCAGTGAGCTTATAAAAACAAGAATTCATAAATTTAATTAATGGACCCAATTTGTCTTTTCAGTTGACGTGACTTAAGGCTTCAACAACAAAAACAAAAACAAAAAAAAAAAAGGTCTGCGTTAAATTGATGAACGATAAAGATGTTTTCAAAATTGCAAACCCACATGTTTTCCTAGGTGGCTAATCAATCAAAACATTGGTTTCTATAAAATGATTAAAATGTTATTTCTTTTGCTTCTGGGAGTTTTCTTCAACAGGGTAAAGAAAACTTACACTGTTAACTATGCCTAGCTGATATATTGATTTTCATGGATAACCTAAAATTAACAGTTAAAAATAAATAAATTAGATGTAACAAAAATAGAATTAATTTTAATAAATGTTTATTAGAAGTGACATCTACTTATGGAATTAAAATGCTAAAACATTAACTGCTAAATGTAAATTCAAGTGCTTTGTCTTCTTGAATTCTCTAAGGTGACATATATTTGGGTTTATTAAATGTGCTTTTATAAATTAATAAATAGAAAAAGAGTTTAAAATTGCTTTGTTTTTGGGTCTTCACTACAAGCAAGGTTATTAGAAGTTAGGATTCTAACAGGTATAATACATAAAAAGTACAAAAGGTTTCACTGTGTTTCAATTAAGATACTATTAATAACAAAGTATTTGATCTTATCAAGAGGAGTAATTGAAAAAAATTCAGAAATTGTATAAGAATTGCTTCATAATGTAAATTTAAGAAAGGGTCAGCAAGTAGGAAAGAGATAAAATTATACGTATGGAAATACATTTTGGTATGGAAATTAGAATGAAAGAAATGTTTCTGGATGAGACAGTATTTTGTATGGTAACATAAACAAATTATAAAATATCTAAATAAATTACAGAAGTAATGTGGAGGGTAAATATCAAAAGTCTGTGTGTGATTAAGTCCTCTGTAATTAGCACAATCAATTAAAATTATTAAAGTTTCCCCTAAGGTCAAATATTAATGTACTGCTACAAATCAAAATGTAATTGTCTTTGTGTTAAGTTAGCTAAGGGTTTCTTAAAACACTGATCTGCTATTATCTGCCAAGATAATTCTGGTGTCTGTTAGGTTTTATTACTTTTGAAAACTAAGTCTTAAAAATTATATTTGGTATCTATTTTAAAATCTTTAAATGACTACTTCATAATTGCTTAAATAAACAACTCTTATTTTTGGTTACTATAATATAATTGACACACTAGATTATGTGACTGGAGACATACACACACACATGAGCAACACTTGTGTAAACATTATTTAAATGATATGCAAATGTTTGAAAAATGAGAGTTTATATGGGTTTACTGGCAAGATAACCAAAACATGCTCTTTTCTGTACACTGTATCTGACATAAAAAGGCCACATGGCCATTAAAAGATCTGGCTTATCTCTGCTTACTCTGACTAAGTATTTCTCATCATTCACATTGTTTTTTAATGAACAAGATTTCTGCAAGCACTGCTAACCCATGGAGACCTTCAATTATTATTACTGTGCACTATAGATTCTAAACTTCACTTTAAAAGTTAAAGTCAGTTAATTTAGGGACATCTGTGTAATTGTGAAACTAATAATTACTAGCTTTTTTGTATATTAGATATGTTCATGATCCTCTACTGTACAAGCTTGTTAGCTTCAAAACAAACAAACACACATACATAAAAACATTTGACCAAGTTGGTGTTCTCCAAACTGACACAGTCAGTAGTAATAACTTTTGGATTTACATAAAAATACCAAACTTAGTTGGGGATTTTCTTATGTCATTTGATGTTCTGTAACTAGACAAAGGTAACCTGTAATCAATAAAATATGTTTAAGATTTTGTGTTACTCTTTACACTGTGGTGGAAATTTAAATATATTTTTGAAAAGTAATAAGGAAAACCTGGCTTATTTAAGAGTTGACAACATGGCACAGAAAACATTTTGCTACTTTTTCCACAGCAAGAAAGTCAGGAACTCTCTTAGCTTTGATTTGATTCATGTTTCAAATGTAAGGTTGTATTGTATTAACTGATATTCATATAGACTTAGGAAACAATATATGAGAACTATGTAAA
>PVKS010052939.1:0-10561 GCA_004027875.1 Aplodontia rufa
CCTTGTCTGAGGAATCATAGTCCATGATACTCTCCATTTCTGTAGGAAACCTCTTGATTCTTTTGATTGTTTCCTTGGCAGTACAAAAGCTTTTTAGCTTTATGAAATCCCATTCACTGATTTTTGACTTTATTTCCTTCGCTTTCGGAGACCTGTTGAGAAAGTCTTTGCCTACTCCTAAATGTTGAAGTGTTGGACCCACAAATCTTTAAACATCTGATATTTGACAAAGGGGGTCAAAATATAACACAGAGGATAGACAGTCTATTCAACAAATGATGCTGGACAAACTGGACAGCTATTTGCATGAACTCGAAATTAGATCCTCATCTCTCACCTTGCACATACATCAAGTCAAAATGGATCAAGGAACTAGGAATTACATCAGCTACCACATAGCTGCTGGATGAAAAATTAGTAGGCAACTTTCTCAAGACTCCCAAAGCAAAAGAATTAAAGTCAGGAATCAATAAGTGGGATGGCATTAAACTAAAAGCTTTTGCTCAGCCAAGCAAAATTGTCAAGAGACAACCTACGGAATGGGAGATAAACATGGCCTTTGATTCCTCCAACAGGGGACTAATATCAAAAATTTACAAAGAACTCAAAAAACAATATCAAAAACACAAACACTGCATTCAATAAGTGGGCCAGAGAAGTAAATAGAAACTTCTCAACCAAGGAAATTGAGTAAACCAATGAATACATGAGAAAGTGTTTCAAATCACTGGTAATCAGAGAAATGGAAATCAAAACTACATTAAGAGCTCACCTCATTCCAGTGAGAGTGGCAAAGATGAAGAATATAAACAATAACAGATGCTGGAGGGTTGCGGGGAGATAGGAACATTAGTACACTGTTGGTGGAACTGCAGACTGGCACAGTTGCTCTGGAAAGCAGTATGGAGATCAGCGTAATAGGGGGATGGCTCCCTAGGATACTTGGAGGCGTAGGGAGGGGGATGGAGAGGGAGGAGGGTGTATGAAGAACTCATAGGAGTCTGGAGAGTGGGAATATGGGGGAACTGGCTCAGAAGCTGATGTCATTCCTCTACAAGATACCCATTTAATGCAAGAGTTCTTCTGGGGGAAACTGCAACTGGTGAAACCCAAGGTGGTCATCCATGTTTTGGCATTACCCCTGGATAACAAAGTATATATGTACGTACATTGGTTACTGATGGTTTGATAATGTTTTCCCCTCAATTGTTTCTCTATATACTTCTAATAAAGTAAAAGAAAAAGAAAAAAAAAACTGTTGATACTTAAAAATCTGTTGATACTTAAAAAAAATATTAGGGATGGATCCGCAATATGATCCAGATATCCCTCTTCTGGATATTTTCCCAGAGGAAGTAGAATCAGCACATTACAGTGACACGGCAAAATCTATGGTGATAGCAGCTCAATTTATAATAGCTAAATTATGGAACCAACCCAGATGCCCATCACTGGATGAATGGATCCAAAAGCTCTGGTATACACACGCACACACACACACACACACACACACACACACACACACACAGTGGAGTTCTACTCAGCTATTAGAAAGAATGATATGGCTTTTGCAGGTAAATGGACGGAAATGGAAAAAATCATGCTGAGCGAAATAAGTCAAACTCAGAGACTTAAGGGCCCAATGCTTTGTCATATTTGCATAAGCTAGAGTAAAACTAAGGAAAGGTTGAAAATTTAGACAAGTTTACTTACTAGAAACACCAATGTTGCAGTATCACATAATCTCAGTAGAACTGTAGCTATGTGGAGGAAGGGTGGTGAGAGGAGACAGAGAGGGTGTGTGGAGGGATGCGGGGGATCATTAATTCTGTATGGTACACTTGACTCTCCTGAGAAGAAAAATCATATGCATGCAAGCATTTAAATCTTGAAAATTCAAAAATTATTATACATGTATCTAGATATTTATGTATGTCACAGAGGGAATTGAATTGGAGAAAAATAGCAGGGAGTGGGCAAAGCAGGGGAGATACTGGATAAGGATTGAGCTCAAGTTACATTACCGTTATGTATGCATATATGAATGTATACCAGCAAATCCCTTCAATATGTAAGAACATGAAGAACTAATAAAAATATAAAATAGAAAATAGTGATTATAATTATCCAAGAGTGGATGGAGGAGCATAGAAAATGACAGAAGTTGAGACCCCAAAGTTTCTACACAAAAAGACAACTACAGTAAGATGAAGTTTTTATTGTGCCATTTTTTTAAAGAAATAGGTGGGGGCAGAGAGAGAGGGAATCAATTTTATTTTTTCATCGGCCCTTTGTCTCTCTGACACTTAATTGTGCATGTGGTGTTGGGGTTTGAACCGAGATCCTCACACATGCCAGGCAAGTGCTTCAACTGCTGAGCCACTGCTTCAGCCCCAAGATGAGTTTTAATACCAGCTCCAAACTGGCATTATGAAAGTATTTTTTGAACTGTAATGCCTTTCCACAAATTATTTGCTTTTGTATTCTCATATAACATATAAAGCTTAGTTTAAAAAGATGTTCTGTGAGTTTTTTGGCCAGTTAAAAAGATGTCCAACCCTACAAATACATAGAGGCACTGAAATGATAAACTTAAAAATTGTAGAATTAGCTCAGAAGTCTGTGAAGCTTTTCAAGAACCTGATGTAATGAACCAAAATGACCTTCTTCATTTTCTATCATTCTTCCCAAGATGTTAATACTTCAGATTTATGTGTAAATGTTACATAGTCCCTGACATTAGGCTCCTGGATAATGAAAAGATACATTGTTTTTTCTCCCAAGATTCATTTGAGTTTTTTTGCAACCATGGTCATTGAGGAGTAGTCTGTGGAGACAGGTGTTGCTGAGTATTCTTATGAATGTGACATCCTGTTATCTGGGAAAAATTTGCTAGCAGTTTTGCAAGTATAGACTCAGAAGGGAAAACGTTAAGGCATATTTCTCAGAGTACAGTATTCATTACAAAAACTCACAGATTCTTATTTCTTCAAAAATTATGCATCCCATTCTCTGAATCTCTGTGGTAGCTTACAAGACTTCTGTGCTAGTCAGCTTTTGCCACTGTGACCAAAATACCTGACAATAACTTAGAGGAGGAAAAGTTAATTTTGGCTCACAGTTTTGGTCCGTGGTCAGCTGACTCCATTGCTCTGAGACTGAGGTGAGGCAGAACATCATGGTAGAAGGGTGTGGCAAAGGAAAGCAGATCAATTTATTGTACCTAGGAAAGAAAGAGAGAGAGAGAGAGAGAGAGAGAGAGAGAGAGAGAGACTGGGAGAGAGAGACAGAGAAAGACAGACAGAAGAAGGAGCCAAGGACAGACATAGTACCCAAGGTCATGCCTCCAGTGACCTACATCCTCCAACTGTACCCCACCTGTCTATAGTTACCACCCAGTAGTCTGTTCTGATTATTAATCCATCAAATGGATTAATTCACTGATGAAGTTATAACTCTCGTAGTATAATCATTTTACCTCTGACATTCCTGCATTGCCTATCATGTGAGTTTTTCAGGGGACCTTAAAGATCAAAACCATAACAGTTTCTTCTAAATGTTTAGTTTTCATATGCATATATATCTAGGCACTTCAGTATAAGAGTTTGTCATCTGCCATTCTCAGTGCCTAGGATGGTATGCCCGTCTGAACTTCATAGCAAGGAAATGGCCTAATGTTTAATATAAAGTTGTGATGGCTTGATCAATTTTCTCTTTTGAGAAGTTTCTATTTAGCTCTTTGGCCCATTTATTAGTTGGGTTGTTTGTGTTTTTGTAGTTGAGGTTTTTGAGGGTTTTGTAGATTCTGGATATGAGGCCCCTGTCAGAGGAATCAGAGCCCAGGATTCTCTCCATTTCCGTAGGAAACCTCTTGACTCTTTTGATTATTTCCTTGGCAGTGCAAAACCTTTTTAGCTTTATGGCATCCCATTCACTGATTTTTGACTTTACTTCCTTTACTTTAGGAGACATGTTGAGAAAGTCTTTGCCTACTCCCAAATGGTGAAGTGTTGGACCTAATTTGTCTTCCATCAGTTGCAAGGAAGCTGGTTTAATACCTAGCTCCTTGATCCATTTTGATTCTCATGCAAGGAGAAAGATATGGGTCTAATTTCAACTTTATGCAAGTGGCTGACCACTTTGTCCAGCACCATTTGTTGAAAAGGCTGTCTCTCCTCCATATAATATTTTGTCCCCCTTTGTCAAAAATCAGATTGTTCAACAAATAAATTTCTGAATAATAAAGAAAAAGTTGTAATGGGGTGATTACTCCTTGTTTTTTATATGTTCCCTTGTGCTGGCTACCATTGCTACAAAAGAAAATGGTCAACCCTAGATTTTCTTCTTCCTTAGGGTATCTGAGATAATGCCATTTGTTTAACTTGCATGGTCTCATTTTCTTTTAGAAATGAGTTGGAATTGTTCTGAGCCTACCACTGACCGAGTCCAAAACATGAGCACATGTGCAGGAGCCATATCTACCATTCCTAGGCAAACACCTCCTTTTCCTTGAAATTCTCCACGCTCCCTTTTTCTCTTCCATGGAAACTTTCAGAGCAATTGTTGAAGAAAGTTGAGCAGCAAGATAGATGAAGCCTGGATACATGAATGACTGCAGGAACAGAGCTTCCTGTCTACTGTCTTGGACTCTGAGATGAGCATGAAAAAGTAAATTTTTTGTAAAAAGCAATTGTGTTGTTTTTGTTCATCTTTAGTCAATACTAATTATTTATATTGTCACCTTGTTCGTATTCTGTGGATGAGCAATTGAAATACATATGGTTAAAAAGGGGTCAGGGAACTATTCTGAGTGACAGTCTTCCGATTTTAAATGCAGTAAAAATGAACAACATGAAGGCTGTTAGACCTTTGGAGTCACCTAGGTCAGAGATGGTATATTGTCATGTCACTTCATCAACACTGCCAGCCTTGAGTTCTTCTCTCATCAGCATTCTGGGGCATGCATGCTGAACTCTCAAGGACCTACAGAAATTGTAAATAAAGGACTTGGAAGGTGAGTTGCTAATGATTGAAGAAACCACAGCAGAAATGGTCTGTGCTTAATGTTGAGTTTTTCTTTGTTACAACTGATTTATCAATTGAAAGAAATGCAGCTTCTTTTGTCTAAGTTGCAGGTAGCTAAGGATGGTTATACTATCTTCTGGAAAATTCCATAGAGGTAATGCAAATCCTCATGGTCTGGAGATGGGAAATAAGATTAAACATTAAGACATGGTCATAAGTCTTAGAAGGCACAATTAGATACAACCTCCCATATTACCTTTTTCTAATTCTTCCATTTATGTTCTCAAAGTGCCCCATAGCTTGGAATTCTCCCCAAAATGCCACGGACTGCCTGCCTGTCTTAGGATCTTGGCTCAGGATGTTCTCCCTGGCCTTGACATCTCCAACCCAACCCATCCAGTGCGGCCTACTTGTCCTCCATCACCCACCCTGACATTGTGTCTTTCAGGAAATCTCTGATTCCTGAACTAAAGACATTTCTCTGCTTTGTGCTCCCACAGCAGCTGTGTTTAATCCCTATCACAAAAATCATCAATCTGTGTGGTAAATACTTATTTACATCCTTCTATCAGCCTAAAAAACCTGGAGAACAGGGTTCCTGCTTCATTTACCTATGCATCTCTAGGACTGGCAAATACCTGGCGTATTGGAGGTTCTCTGTGAAATATGTTTTTACTGATTTATTTTTTGAGGGGTGCTGGGATTGAACCACTAAGCCATATCTACATACCCAGTAACTTTCATATTTTTAAAATTTTGAGACAAACTGTTTCTAACAATCCAAAGCTGGCTTAGAACTTGACATCTTCCTGCTTCCCAAGGCTTTGGAATCATAGGCATGTACCACCATGCCCAGTCTTACTGAATTTAAATGAACTGACTAAACAGCTGAAAATTTTAAATGTCATCTATAGTTCATGGACAGGGTAAAATATAGGCTGGGAGACCAGGAAGCACATGAGTGTAACTGCCAGTTTTCTGTTATTTAATGTAAAGAAGGTCTCAGCATGACTCCAAAGTAGTCCTATAAATGGATGTGAATATATGTGGGTATTTCTAAAAGTCACTTGGACATAACCACCTGCATTTTATTGTGTTGACCCAGGAAACTCTTGGTGAAGACATCTTTCAGAGCAAAGACAATTTGCACAAAGTGTTTTCTGGATGACGATGGTTTATACCGAAGTGCAGGATCATTCTGAATCATGTCCAGTGTCTGCCACTCAGCTTGTTCATGGCCCGATTATAACACTCTGGCCTGTTCCTATGGAGAGGGAACTGAGTAAAACCCGGAAAAGCCACTGCAGCATAAGTACCAGGTGATGCAAGTCCCTGGGGGCAGCCCTGTCCCAGGGAGATACCAAGGGCAGTTGGCACTTTCCAGAGTGCAGCACAGACTCAGCCACCTGGTCTACACTAGTTTCTCTCAAATGAAGAAGTGATAGCAGATGTCACTCTTTAGCTGGTGTTAACAGAACCACAGGGATGGAAGGCAGCTTCACGATGGTCTCTTGGTTGACAAAAAGATGATTTAACAGGGGAATGGGAGAGGAGAATATGGATCCGGAGGCAGCTCAGAGGATGTGAGGCAGCCTCAGTGATCCCCAGGAATGCTGTGGGGGGCTTAGATAGGGGATTTATAGCAGTTTCTGAAGGGGAAGCAGAAATAAACTGCTTTATTAATGTTAAGAAAATTCATTTTTAACTATTAGGCTGACAAGGTCTGGGGAAATCTTGATTTCATTTTAACTATGAGGAATGCATTTTTAATAGGCCTAGTCGAGTTTACTTGAAGTCAAATTGGGTTACTGCAACCACTAGCAATGATTTTAACTGATTCATGAAGCTTGGGGGAGGTGGGCAGAGTGCAGAAAAGGAGCAATTTAAAGTCCATTCTCATGAAAGGCGAGAAACGGAAGTGTGGGCTGGTGTGGATTCATCGGGGTGTCATAGTGTGAAGCAAACAAACAAACTGAATTTCTCCCCAGAAATCAATTCCCAGGCAGCCATGAGAGCACAAGGTTTTGGGTGAAAAACTGCAGGACTTTGTGAAGAATCGATAACATCAAACTGGTCAGCTTTCTCTCTGTGATAGAGTGATAGAGAAATTGAAACAGCATATTTTGCCTTTACTGAGGGCTTAAATTTTTCTCAATGAGAATTTCTCTTCAACAGGGAAGATAATTCACCAGATATTCTAGGAATGCCTAGTGGTACACTAACAGATTTTCATGACAACCATTCCCCAGTCTGTGAGGTATGGAGACTCTTGAGAGTGCAGGAAGACATGGGGGAAATAACTAAAAACACCCAGGTTTATATCCAAAGCAAAACTAAAACAACTAATCCAATTAAGTGAATCCCAGACATTAAACCAAGTATGTGCAAAGGACCACTTTTGCATAAATATAGCCCTTTCACGCTTAGAACTCTCTGAAGTAGTTTGAGAAACCCCCGTTAAATAAAGGGAAGCTCAGAAATTGCTAGGAATCCGATCAGAGATAAGCCCTTGGGAGGCGGGACAAAAGCATTGGCCTGTGCTACTCAGCACACTCACTTGCACATGAGGAAGAACCACAATCTCCCTGGAGAGCATTCTCATTTCCCCCTAGGTCCTAAGTTGATCTGGGCAACTAGACACATGGCCCCAGTTCTCAGTCCAAGAAAACGAAGTGAGGACAGTTAGTGAAAGACAAAACGAAGGCTCACACCAAGACACAGCATGTCCTAGGATGAGTTGACCATCTGACTGCCATTGCAATCTTTCCGGTCCCTGTAATAAGTCTACAACTCTGTGGATGGTGGTCACCCATGCATGTCTTACTCTGCTGTCTGACTGAGTACTCCTTCTTGCTTACATGCAAATGAAAACAAATGGGTATCATTTGTTTCAGCTGATGAAGGAATAGAGGGATGCGTATCACTTTGAATGATAGCCAACTAGTTTGCAGAAATGATACAAAAGATGTAGATGAAGATATTAGTATGAAATATTGATGCCAAATATGTTGTTCTTAGAGTCCTGGTCTCTTTGTTGCCTTTCATGCTGCATTTTGGGGACCAGATAGATGGTGGACACACTGACTCTTGGGCTGTACCTGCTGGAATGGGGCACAATAGGAAAGACATCATTTGTCCATGTTTAACACTAGTTGTTACTTGAAACTGATACAGCTCTTTAGTTAAATCATTATGTAGTTGGGGTTCTTTGGTTTCTTGATCCCCTTATAAGAGGAAAATAAATCCACTTGGAAGGAAGGAAATAAGTTAAAACCATGTCCCTTCACAGCATTAACCTGGGTGGATTCAGCAGCATACACTAAGGTCAGAGAGTGCAAGTTACTGAAGGCATTTGTAGTGAATTTGCAGCCAATGCAGTAAAATTGACTTTATAGCACACATTAAACAGTTACTCCTAGTGAACAACAATGAGTGGAAGGAACTGCAGGAACGAGGCTAGAAAGGGAAAACACCCAGGTGATGGAAGGTTTCATGTCGACCATTCTGGCCTTCAAACTTCTCTGTATCACAACTTGCTTGTATTATTTTTCATTGTGTTTTCACATTATTTTTACTAAATATTTTTATTGATAAAAATATACATAGAAAAGACTAAAATTTGGTGAGTTTTCACAAATTAAATATAGCCATGCAAAGAGCACTTAGATGAAGAAACAGAAAATGACCAGCATGCCAAAGGATTCTTTCAAACTCCTTTTAGTTATTACTCCTCCATCCTGGCTTCTAAACCCATGGAATAATATTTCTTTCTAATAAACTTCATATAAATAGAATAGTATAGTGCATACTCTTTTGTGTTTGGTTTATTTTACTTAACATTATTTCTGTGACATATTTCCACATTGTTGCATGTATTCATAGTTCACTTATTTTCACTACTGTGTAATATTACTTTACATGAATATAGTATAATTTTTTCCTTCAAATATCAATTGATATTTAGGTTTTGGCTATTATAAATAGTGCTGCCAGAGCATATATATGTGTGTGTGTATATATGTATATATATATATATATATATATTTGCTGCATGTATGGAGGCTTTTCTGTTGCACATGCATCTGGAGGTGGAATTACTTTGTTCTTAGAAACATGGTATGCAATGTCAATAGATACTGGTACACTGTTTACCAAAATGGGTGCACAATCTACAGTGTGAAGAGCAGTGTGTGAGAGAAGTGTGCATTCTTTAGTGAACTTGCAACCTTGCTGCAGGTGTGTGCTGTGTGTGATGGTGCTCAGGGGACTGTGAGAGTGGAGAGGAAAGGGAAGCATGGTGTCTGCCTTCAAGAACCTTCCATCTGAGCAGGAGCCCCACCTGCACACAGCTAATAACCAGGAAGGGGAGAGAGCTGAGCGCTCTCCAGGAGACACAACACTGGGGAGCCAGCAGGGTGGGAATGGATCTGAGCACAGAGAGGACAGGGAAACCACTGCTAACTTTCAGAGTGCTTTGCTGTTTACGCAGCCTTTGTCAGAGGTGGCATTTTATTTCATATTTACAGCTTTCAATACAGACATTAGGCTGATTCATTTTACAAAGAAGAAACAGATTCAGAGAGATCAATGGCTTCCCATGGCTGAGCGGGCGGGTGGCGGAGTCTGTGTTAGCTGCAGAATCCTCTGAAGACAGCGCCTATGTTCCTGCCCTGTATTTTATTGTCTCAAGAAAGCAGGTTTAGAGAATAATCTGGAAGCATAAGTGAGGCAGTCATATTGTGAGAAGAGAGGGACACAAAAGGCAGAATCAGAAAAGCTCTATTTCACACAATAGATTTATGATCTCTTAGCGTTTGAATTTCTCAGAGGCTTTGTTTTCTTATTTGTGAGAATGGAATAATAATGACTACCGTACAGAATGATTGTAAAGTGAAATTGAACTAATAATTGGTAATACAAACTACTGACTGGTAATAAGAATTGACTTTTCAACTCGAATATAAAGAACCCAACCAAAGACAGAAAAGATGAGAAAGAATCTGAATGTCTTTGCAGACATGGAGCTACATATATGTAAGCCCTGAATGTATTATTGCTTTATAATCCTGGCCTTGTAAAAACCAAGAATCTCAATTTAAATTTCTTTTTTTTTTATTTTTTTTGAACAACCTTACAAGATTTTAACAAAATAATATAAAATGTGTATAAAATGTGTAAATATTCTGGATATTGTAATTATCCCCAGGAGTGCCCCCCCCATTACCCTCCCTTATCCCTCCCTTCCCTTTCCCTTTATAACTCTAAAAAAAAGTATTAGATTATAAAGCATTACATCTTATCTGGATTTAACTCATGTTGCTAGACCATCTTTCTCACTGTCCAAGGTCTAGTCCCCACCTCCACAGATGAGTGGAGACAATCGACCCTTAGATCTCTGGGTTAAGCTGATTTTACTCATCATGATCTCTTCCATAACCATCCATTTACCCTCGAAGGCTGCAAGGTCATTGTTTCTAATTGCTGTGTAATATTCCATGGTATAAATGTACCACAGTTTTTGGATCCATTCTTCCTG
>PVKS010052940.1:0-10570 GCA_004027875.1 Aplodontia rufa
AATAGGACTACTGTATGGTCCAACAATCTCACTTCTGGGTATGCATCCAAAAGAATTGAAAGCAGTATCCCAAAGAGGAATCTGCATGCCATATTCATAGAGGCATTATTCACAAAGTCTAGCCAGGAAGCAACTGAAGTATCCAGTGACAGATGAATGGAGAAACAAAATGTAGTCTATTCATACAGTGAAATATTATTTGGCTTTAAAAAGAAAGGAAATTCTGTTAAATGTTACAATGAGTATAAACTGTGCAGACATTATGCTAAAGGAAATAAGGCAACATGAAGAGACAACTAAAGTTCTCGCTGTACCTTCAGGGGTTCCAGGGCTTCTGCAGATACCAAAATCCTCAAATGCTCAAGTGCCTTTTATAAAATGGCATAGTACTTTCAGAAAGCTCCCTATATTTTAAATCATCTATAGATTACTTAGGATATCTAAGACAATGTAAATGCTATGTAAATAGTCATTATACTATATTATTTAGGGAATAATAACAAGAAAAAAGTTTGTCCATATTCAGTACATATGCAACCATCATAGGCCTAGCCACATAGTACACAAATGAGATACATAGCCAATGAGTGCTGGAGAGACTGAGGATCTGTGAAATGGCAGGAGGCTGTTGCAGGGTGCACCTGTACATCACTTCATTCATAAGAATTCAACATGATAATCAATGCAACAAATTTAAGCAAGTTTTGCTCTTTGGAACTTCCTGAATTTTTTTGTTCAAATATTTTTGATCTGCAGTTGCTTGAATACATAGATGTAGAACCCACAGATATGGAGATTTGAATGTACTATATGATTCCACTTATAAGAGGTACCTGGAATAGTCAAATTCAGAAACAGAAAGTAGAATGGTAGTTGCCAGCGGGTAGGGAATGGGGGTCATTGTTTAAGGGGGACAGAGTTTCAATTTTGCAAGATAAAGTAGTTCTGGAGATATATTGCATAACAATGTAAAAATACTTAAAACTGCTGAATTATATTTTGTTAAAATGGTTAATATGATAAATTTCATGTTACATGTTTTTAAAAATACTTCATAAAAAAGAATCTCATGAAAGGTTTCACCAAGGCCTCACTAAGGGTTGAGGAAGGAACAGGAGGCATGTGTCTTGGGGGATGAATGTATGGTCCTCTGAGCTGAGAGCAGAAGGGAAAGGGTCAAACAGTACAAAGCCCATTCAGGAGGTGTGGGAAACTAGTGAGTGCTTTTGAGCCCGGTGGTGACATAATGTCACTTTGTATAAGTATTTTGGGTTTTCTAAAATGATTTATCAAGGTAAAATTCACATAAAATAACCAAACCATTTTAAAGTGGACAATCCAGTGGTTTCTAATATAATCATAGTGTTGTGCAACTACCACAACATTTTCCTCATCCCACTGAAAAATCCATACCTGTGAAACTGTCACTCCCCATTTCCCCTTCCCCCTCGCCCCAGGGAACTTCCCAATCTTCTTTCTAGTTCTGTGGGTGTGTCAGTTCTAGGTGTTCATGTAAATGGAATAATATAACGTGGCTTTTTGTGTCTGCCTTCTTTTGCTCAATATGATGTTATTGCAGTTGATCTGCATTATATCGTGTGTCAGAACTTCATTCCTTGTTATGGCTGAATAATATTCCCTTGTGTGGGTAGAATCTGGGCACTATATGATGGTGACTCCACTTAATCTTAGACATAGAACGAACAGGATTTTCTCTTGAACCAGACATGGGATATGTGAAAGAGAATGGGGCTCAGGATGGCACTAAGATGTTTTCCCCATGAACAAACAGAAAGTAGAGATCCTTGTAAAAGGCTCCCCCTTGTGTGTGGGGAATCCCAGCCATTCTATTTTGGACACATGAAGGGTGAAATGCCAGTTACATTTGTAGGCAAAGTCAGAGAGATGGTACTTCATGCTGTTTATTGCTTGTGTAATGGAAGAAGTCATGCTAAAAAATGAACCACTGACTAGGTTGACAAGGAAACCAATACAGAAGATCTCTTCCCAGAAGAAACAGTGAGTGTCCTGAAAGAACGGCCCAGCCGCAGAGCCCGTGGGGCACCTTTCGTTCGGAGTGGCACAATTGTCCGTTCTCAGACCTTCTCGCCTGGAGCGCGAAGCCAGTATGTTTGCAGGGTGAGTTGGCATTCCTTTGCCACCTCTCTAGAATGTTCTCTTTGTCATGTTTTCATTTTTACTATTTATGCTAAAAGAAAACCTATGTATCCTCCCAAATCATGCCAGCGAATCAATAAACACCCTAGGTGTGGAGAGATGAAATCCAAGTTCTGCTGTCACTTCCTGCCCTCGCCCTGTGCCTAACTCTGTATTTCTTCAGGATTGGAATTCATTCTCTCCCAGTATATATGCCATCTTGTGGTCAGAAGGCAATGTGAATCATTTCTACATCAGCTTAAAGAATAGCAAGAGGGGGTTGCAGCAGTAGCTCAGTGGTTATAGCGCTTGCCTGGCATGCACGAGTATGCAAGTTCAAACCCCAGCACCATGTACACAACGAAGTCTCAGAGCAATGAAAGCCATGTGAAAACCTAAATTAAAAAATTGATATTCTTTCCTTCTCTCTCTCTCTCTCTCTCTCTCTCTGTCCCTCTTTTTAAAAAAAAGAATAGCAAGAGGAAACAGGAACTGTCTCTAGTTGAGAACTGGGAGACCAGCAGGTCCCTCTACATGGTTTTAAGTCCTGAAATATAACTTTACCACAGGGTAGTGGTTACTATCTTGAAGTCTGGGTGCTGAAGCAGTGGGTTCTGACTCAGTCACATATAAATTCATACCCTGCAGGGAAGGTGGGGATTTTTAGTGCTTCTCAACCTTGGCTTCACCTTGCAGTCAAATCATATGGGGAGGCTTCACCACATACAGATTGATGCCCAGGTATCACCCTCAGAGATTTGTCATTGGTCATAGGTGGAGCCCGACATCAGAACTTTTGGAAGCTCCCATATGGTTATAATGGGCACATAGAACTGAAAACTCTCAGGTGTGTAGAGAGGATACCTAATCCTGTGTGGTCATTGAAGAGAGGACAGTGAGATGGAAATTGGCAGGCAGTGGCAGTGTGGAAATGACCACACAGACCTGTACAGAAAAAGATGGTCAATGATGCTTACTCATGTTGTTGGCTGTACTTGATTGAAGGCTGTCCTCATGTCCCTTTCTTCTTCCGGGCTTTTGCTAAATGACCTAGGGATGGATTCAGGGTTGCTTCTTGAGGCGTTTTGCTCACCTGGGGGAAGACAGGCAGTGTTTGCGCTTTGCTGTGCATCCTACGCAAAACTGGCATTTACTAGCAATGCTGTCAAAGTCCTCATTGTTTATATGTATGTTGGTATCTTGGTGGGGAAGGCCCACTGCTGTGCCACTATATTTCCTGAGAATTTCAAGTCAACTAACATAGAAAGTGAGCTGTGAAGGCAAGAACTTGGGCTTTCACTCAGACACACATGGATCCTGCGGTAGGCCCTGACACCACATGAAATCCACAATGTCATAGTGTGCCCCATAGAAGAAAGCAGCCCTTATTTCTCTCTTAAAAAACCAGACTTTTCCCTTGACTGGCACAGCAAGAGTTGGTGATGTTGACTTGTCCTACTACCAGGAATGAGTCTCTTGTTCCAACAGCCATTTTTCCAGCTTTTGACCAAACCAGAAATACAGCAAATGAGAATGACAAACAGTGAAAGGTGCTCAGGACAGTGCTGGCTGTCACAAGCTTCATTCCTAATATCAAGTTGTACTTGGTATCAATAAGGCAGAAATGTTATTGACTCAGTTAGTCTAGAAACTCCATGTGGTTCAGTTAACAGACCTAAAAGAGGACCAGGGGAGCGCTTTGTTTGTTTTGATTTTGTCTTTCGTTTTTCCCTTGAAGCTCTTCTGTTGGTTTTATTTTAACTGAAGTCCAAAGACCTGGTAAAAGTACCAAAAGTCCAGAGTGTGTTTATGTGACTTTAAGAAGAAATGAAATAATACCATTCAGAATATATACAGAATGGATAGTACATTTCTGATAAAGTTTTTGAATGTCATTTTCTTTTTGATGCAGCTTTATCGTAGTGACAGTGACAGTTCTACACTGCCTCGGAAGTCTCCTTTTGTGCGAAATACTTTGGAAAGAAGAACCCTTCGATATAAACAGGTATGTGTCATGTAAACTAATTAATGGAGTCTGTACTTGCCCTGGGAGTTATTTTTATAGCCTTTAAAAGGTAATATTTTAGATAATATTTATGATTATGTTAATTAAAAGGTAAAATTTTATTTCCTTGTTTCTTGATATAATTTGGGGGGGTTACTGGGGATTGAACCCAGGGGTGCTTAACCATTGAGGCACATCCCCAGCCTTTTTTAAATATTTTATTTTGAGACAGGGTCTTGCTAAGTTCCTGAGGCTGGCTTTGAACTTGGAATACTCCTGCCTCAGCCTCCCAATCCACTGGGATTACAAAGCATGTGCCATCATGCCAGACTTGACATAAAATTTTGGAAAGCATGTATATCATCATATTGTAACCAGTATTTCTTAAGATGTTCTTTCACATAATTCATGGTCTTTATGTTAGTAGATGTAGTGAATTAACAATCAATAACTGCCATCCCAGGGTTTTATCTCCCTTGGGTGGACAGTACTGCCCTCAACTCCATGAACAAAAGTCCTTTCTTCTCTTAGGGGTTTGTGGAACATAGCATATTTGCTTACTTGAGGCTTATATGGGGAGGAAAGTTTTTGACAGCTGGTGTGTGTGTGTATACACATTGCCATACATACACATGGGAATGGGTGTGTATGGAATTTTTAACTGTAAAACACTGATGTGGTTTGTAACATGCTCTTTCTCCACTTATACCATGGATCTTTAGGCTTTTTCCATGTAAGTATGTGCTTTCAGTTTTTACAATGGCTTCATTTTATTCTGACCTTGTCATTTATTTGATCATTTTTGTGCCATTGTGTATTTAGGTTTTCTCCACCCCCATCATAAACCTCAGTTGGATCTCTTCTGAATGCTGGCAGTTGTACCTTTTAGATGCAAGGCAAAAATGAAATCTCAGAACCAAAGAAAATGTACATTTTCTACTTTAGGCATTTATTATTAAATGACTTCTGAAAGATTATGCTCATTTTTTATCCTATCAGTCTATATATAAGGGTCTGTTGCTCTATACTTTTGAAAATACATAGGTCATCATTAAACAGTTTGCTGTTACTAAATTTGTTATTGAACTAGAGACAATCTTTCCCAAGTCTGTTTTTAAAACTTGGGCCATGCTTAGAGAAATGCCTGTGCCGCACCTGTTTCCTACTATGGAAAACCTTCCAGAGGGCCAAGCACATGGGCTGGCTGGGCTGGTATGTACACTCACAGTTATGGTCTGCAGTCCTGCAGGTCTTCCCTGGCCGAGCTCATGGCCCGCACCTCCCTGGACCTGGAGCTGGATCTCCAGGCATCTAGAACGCGGCAGAGGCAGCTGAATGAGGAGATCTGCACTCTCCGCGAGCTGAGGCAGAGGTTGGAAGATGCTCAGCTCCGAGGCCAGACTGACCTCCCACACTGGGTGCTCCGAGATGAGCGATTCCGCAGCCTGCTGAAGGAAGCGGAGAGGCAGGTGAGAGGCCACGGGCCTTCCTTGGCAGGCTACCCACTCCTGCCTTCCCATAGTCACAGTCCTTTGAAACATCTGTACTTGGAGTCAGAAGTGAGCATCTAGATAACGATATAATTGAAATTATCTAGGCACTTGTTTATGGAGCCAAGTTTTCCCCTCCTGTGGACTAGGAGGGTAGCATTTGTGGTAGTACCAGCATACTCCTGGAGGCTCTGGAAGCTGGAGGGAAGGGTCTCTGGGCCCACTCTATCTTGTGGGAGGAATGTTCTGGGTTCCAGATCTCCCAGGTTTGATTCTAGCTACCACTAGTGAGTCCTGTGAAAAATTCCCTGGAGGGACATAGACAAGGTGGGCCTTTCTTGCTTCTGGATCTCTGTGAGTGGGGTTGGTTCTTCTGTGCTCCAGGGCTGAGAATGAACTCATTCATTCTTCCTTAAAAATGGCAATAAAAGGCTGCAGTGGTGGCTCGGCAGTTATGGCGCTTGCCTGGCACGCGTGAGTGCACAGGTTCAAACCCGAGCACCCACGTACACAACTAAGTGTCTGAGCAACAAAAGCCATGCGAAAAACTCAATAAAAATTGATTATGTCTCTGTCTCTCTCTTTCTCACTGTCCTTCTTTCTCTTAAAAAAGGCAATAAAAACATCTTGCTCATTAAATGTTTCTGATTCAGACAAGACAGACCAAACTTGACTACCATCAAGAACAAGCAGCTGAGAAGATGCTGAAGAAGGCCTCCAAAGAGATCTACCAGTTGCGTGGGCAAAACCACAAAGAGCCCATCCAAGTGCAGACCTTTAGGTATGGGAGAAACACCATTCTGCCCATCCATGCTTGCTACTGCTTTCTTTTTACTATTATACCTTAGTCATTATGAAAAACAAAACAATTATTGAAAAAACAGGAATCCACCATAAGCAGCATTCCCACCTCTAGTAGCTAGGCAAGCACTCTACCGCTGAGCTGCACCCATAGCCCTAGTGTTGATTTTTTATATCCTTGATATTCATGTCCCCATCATAAACTAGCATGAAATACTGTAACTTCCTTCCTTCCGTTATGATTTATAATTCATTGATTCATATAGTTTTACATTGATTTATTAATAAAACAAATATTCCTGTACCTACTCTATACCAGGCACTATGTTAGGCACTGGAGGTAAACCCCTGATGTCACAGGTATTCATAACTTTGATTAGAAAATAGAGACTATATACAAATGGATTTGTTTCTGGGGATTTAAATTCAGTTTGCTCTGAATAAGGAAAATCATTACTAGCATGAGATCTTCCTGTGACACTGGTCTGCAGATCAGCTTCTAACCTGTAATTCTTTCTGATTCCAGGGAGAAGATAGCATTTTTTACAAGACCAAGGATTAACATACCTCCTCTCCCAGCTGACGACGTTTGATGTAGTGCGTTGTGCACATGAAGTATTTATCTGCCTGTTTTATTTTCATGAAGTTCTTAGATTAGCTAAATTTGTCTTTAAAATATTTGTGCAAAGCTATTAATATACACATTTTGTAAAAAACCATATATCTATACATATATATTTTATAATAGTGACAGCAACAGGGCTTGGTTTTTCCTTGTTGTGAAACTGACATCTCTGAAGACAGGTTATTTTATAAAAGATCAACTATCATGTTAAGAGTGTACAGTTTTTACACTGTTTTATTTGACTTAAAGGCTGGAAGACAGAAACGAAGTGAGTTCAGGCAAATTCACTGTATTGTAATTTATTTATAGTACCTTTTCCTTGAAGGAAAATACTGACTTGTTTTAAGATGTATTTTAAGACTGAAATTTTGTTCTTCAGTATTTGTCATGCGGTAGAATGGAACTTGGGGCCGGTTTTGTTTCTGACACCGAAAATGCAAACACTGTGTGCTAAATTTGTCACTTGTATCAGTTTCCGATAGGTGCATTTACCATGTATATTGTACACTTTCACTCTCTTTGTGTTATGTTATAATAGCAACTGCAGTAGTTCAGTTGTAATTCACAAGCCATGTGTGCCTCGCAGAGCTCAGTGTCCAATGTGTGCTGTGCACTGATTGCTTCTCATTGCTGTGTTGTTGTCTAATGCATCTTTCTGTGCTTACCACAAGTCTAAAGCCAGCAACAGAGCCTCCGGCATCCCAGGTTTCAGCCTGCCTGTCCACAGTGGCCATCCACATGGCCTATGTTTATCAGACTATATATAGCCCTGCCTTTCCCACCCTTCATATGATTCTAAAGCAGGAGGGTGGGGTGGCTCCTGCCCTGCTGCTATTTTGTGAAGGAAAGTGAAAGGGACCTCAAAATGCTTGTTTTCAGTGAGGCTGAGGTGGATGCAGCAGTTAGGCATAGGCATAACCTATAAGGTGCTTGTTTGTGGAGAGAAGGACATGTGCATAACTAGAATTACCCAGTGAGTCATTTACAGGAGAGTATTTGAGTTAAATCAGAATGTCCCCCATATTGGAGTCCACCCAATATTCCTCACAAGATCTTAGAACTAGCTCATGAGGGAAAAATTAATGTCATAAAAATATGCCATTAGTCTTTTAAATGCCAAATGATATAAGTAGTTTGCCTAGTACATATTTATTATATATGAAATGCACTCTCCTTCCTGAGGCCTCAGATAAGTACATGAAGTGGGTCACAGGAAATGTCAGAGAAAGCAGAACTTTCTCTTCCTAGATTTTTCTTCCCTTTCCTTGAAAATATCCCTTTTAATCAGGTCTCCCTTCTTATCAGTCTATAACTTACCCCCTTGTATAACCCACTTTCCTTTAGATTTATTAAAAATGAATTTTGTAAAAGCATTTCATTGACATGTGACCAATCACAGACAATAGAGTTTGTCAGTGGTGGTGAGACTGAAAACTTTCTGCTTTTCACTGTTGTCTTCTCTTGCTATGTATTCCTGCTTCTAGTCTTGCTTGATTTTTTTTTTTTTTGCCAATTCCTTTCCTTTTTGTACAGACCCACAACAGAGGTAACCTTGGTCCTTATGAGAACTGCCATTTAGCAGACAGCATTGTTTAAACCCCAACCAAGAGCCGTCTACTGCTGGGCATTAGGGTGTACAGGGCAGATTTGTCAAGTCTCACATGCATGGCTCCCTTTATGTGGAAACAGTGCCCTGGCCGCAGGGACTATGCGCCATTTCTTAGCAACTGCCTCAGGAAGCTCTCTCTAAGCTGGTCAGTTGGTTGTGACATTTTTGCCAACTCCTATTAAGTACCAAAGTGGGGGAAAACCCACAGGGCCAATACAGAAAGCCTCCAGACAAGTGTTTTCAAGTAACACTTCCCAGTTGATATAGATTTCCATGTGAGTGCTTGCTTCCTACTCCCCAAGGTTTTATTTTTCTTAAAAAAGAATCCCACTGTGCCCCACAAGAAACAAATGCAGCCCCTGATTTGTTGTCAGTCCAAGGAGCACTTGTGTTTGTGCCTTTCTGTTTCACCTCTCCCTGCCTCCCTGTCTGCTGTGTGTGCTTTTGCAGCCAAAGGGAACTGTAGCAAGGAAAGAAAATCGAGACAAATGAAGGAGAGATGAGTGGTTGTATGGGAAGCTGGCTGGAGCAGTCAGGAGGACATGGGGCACCCTCATTGTTTCTCATTCAGGATGTGTCTTGCCAGTTTCCAGCTAGATACAACTGTCAGGCCCAGAAAACGTGGCAAGTCAGACAAGTGAAGTATTGTCAGCTTAGGGGTACTTTCATCTGTTGTTTAAATTGGTGTGTGTACAGGGCCTTCTGAGAAAGAAAACTGCCATGTTTTATGAGCAGGTCTGGTCCAGAAATGCTCAGAATTATGCCATTAGGGTTTGTAGCACTGTGTGAAAAAGGGAATTTGGTTTTTCATTTTATCTAATCACTGCATTGTCAGGCTTTGGTAGATAATTGCTGAAATAAGTAACCTTCTGTTGTGGGAATAAGTTATAATCAGTATTCATCTCTGTTTTTGTCACCATTCTCTCTGATTGTGTCATTTGTATTGTTTGAAAGTATTTCTTCTACAAGATTAAACTAACCTGCCTTAAGAACAAAATGGAAATATGTGTATGTTTTTTAATTATGGAAATTAAATATATAAAAATACGAGCTAGATATGTTGCTTGGTGGTGGAGTGTGTGCTTAGCATACATACATGAAGCTCTGGGTTTCATCCGTGTGCCACAAAAATAAGAACAAAATATTCATATTTTAAAATATAAAAATGGAGGTTTAAGATCAGAGAATAGTAAAATGAATGCACATGCAGCTCTCATCTGGCTTCAGCACAGGTCAATCATAGCCAATCTTGTTTTTTCTACACCTCTACCCTCTTCTTCCTCTTGTGATGTGAAGCAAATTCCATATACCTTATTTCATCTGCAAACATTTGAGTATATATTGCTAATAGAGAAAAAACATGCACAGTGTCCTTATGTCTTAGCATTTAAAAGTTCCTTAATGCTGGGGCTGGTGCCATGGCTCAAAGGTTATGGCACTTGCCCAACATGCGCAAGTACACAGGTTCAAACCCCAGCACCCACATACACAACTAAGTGTGGAGCAATGAAAGCCATGTGAAAAACTCAATAAAAATTGACTCTCTATCTCTGTCTCTCTCTCACATACACACTGTCCTTCTCTTTGAAAAAGCTTCCTTAATGCTGTTAAAAAATCGAGAATCACTTTCCCATTTGTCTTTTGTCTTTCTTTTAACTCTTCAAACAGAATCCAAGTACAATCCACTTATTGGGATTTTTTTTGTCTGTTTTGGGTTTTCATTTTTGTAATAACTTTCTTGAGATATAATTCACATGCCACATAATTTACTCATTTAAAGCATATAGTTCAGTCTAGTCTATTTTTGAGAGTTGTGCAAATATTACCATAATTAATTTTGGAATATTTTTGCCATCTTAAAAATCAGTATTTATACCTATTAG
>PVKS010052941.1:0-10570 GCA_004027875.1 Aplodontia rufa
TCTGAAGAAGCGAGGAATACAGGAAGCCAAGGCAGGACTCTGGGTAATAACCACAGCACCGTGGGTGGCACACAGGCAGAGCCTCCTTGCCTGTGAGGGAGTGGACATGATTCTCCAAAATGTGGAATCTCAGCAAGTCCTGGCTACAGTGTGGGTACAGGTACTTGTTGGTATTGCTCATTTCCTAGGGTGTCCCAGGCTTGGCTATAGGACCAGCAGAATGCCCATGATGTTCACACTTAGTGCTGTGGTAGTGGCTTCCCAGTTAGCCAGGGTCAGGCTGCTAGGGCTGCAGCAGGTGAATTAAGGATGCAATTCATGCTGCTCTCATTTATGCTGCCTTTCATTAATGGACCGTGTGACTGGAGGGCCCAGGAGGCACTGTGTTAAAGGAGGATGGGCAGGGCCTTTAGGAGCATGGCAGGTGCCAGGCAAGATGATGAAGCCCAGGTTAGGCAGAAGGAGGCATGCCCACCAGGGGCACTAGGTGCAGGAGCTACCTGCTGCGAGTGAGACAAGTGGATTCAAGAGCCTCCATCCCATATCATTCAGAGTAGCCCAGGATGCCAGGCAAACTGCTGCAATGACCACATGCCTCCATGGTACCTCTCTTTTCTCATCACACAGTCAGCTCCTATGTACCATGGGCCAGGAATTAACACCACTCCCTGAAGTCTAACAACAATGCCCCAAGAAAAGCTCTACCTCCATATAACAAAATGGGAGCTGGAGTAAGCTGGAGCTGCTGAATAGGAGAACCAAGATTCAGACTTAGGTCTTTTTGAATCCAACCTCTGATTTAACATGTCCTAAAGTGAACTCTTGATTCTTGGTCTCTTCACAGGCCCCATGGAAGACATCACTGGCAAGTCAGGCACGTAACACAGTGGCTGGCAGGGAATAGATGTGCAAAAACTGTAGAGACTCTGTGAGGGAAAGCTGTGCAACTGGTTTCACATCCCCGAGGTCCACAGGTGCCCAGTGCACTGGGGGAAAGCCCCTGACATTCTCTAGGACTCCATTTCCAGATCAGTAAAATGAGCAGTGAACCAGTACCTTTCTATGGTTCTTTTCACTCTGGGCTGTTCTTTGCTCTTAGATGTGAATGATTAGAAAGAAAACTAACCCAAGAGGAAGGAATCCGACCTTAGCTTTGGGATCAGGCTCCAGTGGCTACATGGAGATGGGGCTTCCAAACCCCCTCAAGCTATAGGCAGAGCAGAATTGCTTTCCTCTGGGCCAGGGGCGGCTGGAAAAAGGTGGAGAAAGTAGCAAGAAAGATCTAGAAATGCTCTTCAGACCAAATGGAAAGGAAAGTGGATGCAATGGGGACAGACCATAGCTAAAACTGTGATGCCAGGGTCCCCATATCTTACCTCCTCAGGTACCCCCCCACTCCCGAAATGCATCCAAAACACCCTTCACCCACCTCCAGCTCAGCTCCTCAGAGGCAGTGGCATACTACGGCTGGTTTATACTAGTTCATATTAACTCATGTGGTTTCATACCAGCTCACCCCCTTGAACTAGCTTGCACTGGTTCATGAAAGCCAATTGCTAAATTTTCAGGAATTGTGTGAGCTCGTTGTTAAATATAACCACTATTAAAAATTAAATAAGCGGTCAGGGTGCTTGTCTGGCATGCGCAAGGACACGGGTTCAAATCCCAGCACCACATACACAATGAAGTGTTAGAGCAAAGAAAACCACATGAAAAACTAAATAGAGTCTCCCTATCTCTCTCTCACTGTTCCTTGCTATCTTTAAAAAAATTAAATAAGCATATGATTACATTAGAAATAGAGATACTAAATTCTCAATGCTCATCATTTATTAGTTATGGTATTTTATCCTATATTATCTATGCTTCTGAGGTTTTTTTTAAATATCTGTTGCTTCAGTATGGTGGAGATAGTCTATAATGCTTGTGGCTGTGCATCCCCCCTCCCAAACTTTGCATTATGTTGGTAGCTTGGGAATAGCCATGGGGAGAATATTTGCCCCATGAAAACTGGCAAATGCTACAAACAATTTAATTTTTAATTTTTTTTGAGAGAGAGTGAGGGAGAGAAACAGTCATTTTCTATTTTTACATCTAGTTTTAGCTTTTCCTCCACTTTATCATATATGTGGTGCTGGGGGTCAAACCCAGATCCTCATGCATGCCAGGAAAGTGCTCTACCACTAAGCAACATCTCCAGCCCCAGGATTTAATTTTGACCAAGAGGTATTTGTTCAGCAATTGCCACTGTCCCACTGGATAAAAGGGGAGGCACATAAGGCCATCTTGCCCATTCTCTGTTCCTGCCACAAACAGACACTAGGATATACTTCTTCAGCTGGAATAGTGTCATTAATGCAGAATTTCCAGGACAGTTAAATGAGAATATTTATGTGAAAACATTTAGTGCAGTACCCGGCACATAGTAGGTATTCAGTTCATTTAAAGTTACATTTAAAGATGTGGGACTATGTACATAATTTTTGGTGCATAATGCAAAATGAAAATGTGGGGATCCTTGTTCTAAAACCAAAGGAAAAGTTACTGAAATAAAAGACTTTTTGTCTTTCTTCCTCAGTCTCTCTCTCAACTTGTTATAAAGCTTTTATTTGCTGTTTAATATTGTTGTAGGGATAAGAAATAAAGGTTTAAATTATTAAATAACATAAGTTTGACCACAGATACTTGGGCCCGATGGCTGTCAGCCCTTCTCCCCATATTGACCAACGGCACCAAGATGGAAGCTGGAGGTGAGTGAAGGAAGTGATGAGCAGATTCCTGTAACAAATGGATGACCTTCATGGATCTTTAATGCCAGGGATACCTGGATTGGAGGTGAGCAAGAGGTTCACTGTCAGCAAGACACAGCCTCCGTTAAGCTGTGGTACTGCCAACAAGGCAGGGTGTGAGCCTGAACCTAACCACCCTCCTACCCACACTACACTGGGAGTGGAAGATAATTCAACCCAGTCACCATCCTGGACAGAAAGCAGTGAGCTCATGGAGCAGAGCAAGGGAGTGGGAGGCTGGGGAGACTTGGGGCACCAGAGATCTAGGGAGTGGGTGGCTCAGAACCTGTCCTGGGGAGGGAGGTGGGGAGGCAGGGCTGTGTGGGAGCTGAGCCTATGTTTCATCAGTGTTTTATTCAGCTTTTTCATTGCTGTAACTAAAAAACCTGACAGTAAGAGTTTTAGGAGGGAAAGTTTATTTGGAGACTCACGGTTTCAGAGGTCTTAGACCATAGGTGGCTGGCTCCATTCCTCATGGCTTGAGATGAGGCTGAAGATCATGGCCAAAGAGTGTGGTGGAGGGAAGTGACTGAGGCATGGCTTAAGGAAGCAGAGAGAAACTCCATGCCAGATGCAAAATATATACCCAAAGGCACATCCCCAGTGATCTGCCTCCTCCAGCCACACTACCTGCCTACAGCTGCCAAATGAATCCCAACTCACTGATTGGCTCTTATAACACAATAATTTCACCCCAGCCTTCCTGCATTGTCACACATGAGCTTTTGGGCTATACCCCACATTCAAAGTATAACAATCAAACTTCACTCAGAAAGGAAAAGATAGGAAGAATTTCAAGATGGTGCCAAATCAAATTAAGGGCCTTTCAGAACATGAGGCCCTAGGTGTCTGCAAGCATAGATCCATCATGCTGGTCCCATTCACTTGCCTGCTCAAGAGCTTACCCCAGCAATTCTCCCTCCCGAATCACCAATTCTCCTTCTGTGCTGGAGAAAGGAGACAGTTTATAGGAATTATCTTCCTAACTTAACAAACACACAATGCCTCCCTCAATTCTTCATCCAATGCCAGTCATTGACCTCATTTTCCACTCCCTTTTACACCTGAACTCCTACAGTGAGTTGTCTACATTAGCCATCTTTTACTTCCTTTCCTCTTTTTTGAGTTCACTCTAATCAGGTTTTGTCCATCAGGTCATTGAAGCTGCTGTTGTCACTACTGCTGGATTCTCCTCTTTTTCCTCTCTTACTGAGAGGCAGGGCTGGCTTGAGCAGCCTGCTGACCATCTTCAGGGTCATTTCACATGGCCACTTCCATTTGCATTGCCATCTCTTTCTGAGGTTGAGAATGGAACTTGAGAGAATTTCTCTAGGACCTGTCTCACCTAAGGCCTCTCTTCTTAGAAAACATCTTGGCCCCAGCAAAAATTCAAGAGAAGAATGAAGCTGCCTTTGCTTAGGGGGGTTGATTTATTTTCCTGTGGCTCTTTTCTTTGTCATCAAAGAGAATACCCGTGCAGACTTTGCAAAATAACATTACTGAGAGTGTTCAAACTCTTGGAATTCAGAACATTCCCAAGTTATCATTGCTGTAAGATGTTTATCTAGAGACAATAGTTTGAGTTCTACATTTTTCTATTGCTATTTTGTACTTTAAACATACCCCCAAAATCAAATTAGGGCCAAAAGAGTGTTACTATTAGTTATAAGACACCTGGCTTTTTGGATACTTAAATAGTTATCCCTAATCATGCCCCAGTTAATGGATTTAAAAACCAGAAATATATTTCCTTCTTCAGGGGTTTTCTTTTTGAGCTCACACCATCATCTTGTTTTTAGGAAAGGAGCTGTTTGGCATATTTGCTATTTATGAGCAGCAGGTCTCAGTTTCAGGAAGCCCAGAGAAAAGTCCATTGGATCTGAAATTTGCCTGCTGTATATAGTCTCAGCTCTGTGCACGCTATACTTTGTGGAAAACAAGGCAAAACAATCAACAAAATCCCAAACAAAAAACAGAAGGAAAAATCCTACTTATTAGTCTATATTTGACCTAATCATCCTCAGGTTCTTCCTGCTCACAGCAGAGAAAATTCAACATTTTCATTGATCATATCTTTATTTCTCCCAATTTTAAAACTTCATTTTCAGATAAGCCCCCTCTGGGTTAATCTCTTTTGTGTATACATAAAGAATTATCAAAGATAAAGAGAAAAAAGACCAAAAATCCAGTAGAAAAATGGACAAAACATATAAACAGTTCATAGGTGCTATGGTTTGGATGAAAGGTGTCCCCAAAAGCTTGTGTGTGATAATGCAAAAGCTGAGGTGAAATGACTGGGTTATAAGAGCCTTATCCCAACCCATGAGTTAATCCCCCTGATTGTGATTAATTGGTAGCTGTAGGCAGGTGGGGTGTCATTGAAGATGGGTCATTGGGGCATGCCTTTGGGGTCTAGATTTTGTATCTGGCCTGGAGTCTCTCTCTGCTTCCTGGAGCCATGCCTTCTGCCATGATGTTCAGCCTCACTTTGAGCCTTGAGGAATGGAGCTCACCTTCTATGGACTAAGACCTCTAAAACCGTGATCTCCCAAATAAACCCTTCCTCCTAAAATTGTTCATGTCAGGTCCTTGGGTCACAGCAACAAAACAGCTGACTAAAACAGAAATTGGTACCAAAAGTGGGGTCATTGCTGTGACTAACATGACCATGTGGTTTAGAAGCTCTTTCAGCTTTCTAGAATTTGTGGGAGGAATTTTGAGATGTTTGGCAGTGCAAGCTAGAAAAGCTTTAGCTTGTTATAAGTGGAGTTTAATGGGCGATTCTGGTGGGAGCTCAGAAGACTATGGTCTTCTGAGTGCCTATAGGACTGTGGTAAGTAAAGACAGGGTTCAAGAGGTTTCAGAGGAGGAGGAGGGCTCTATTGGAAATTGGACTAGAGGCCATTCCTGTTATGCTCTGGCTAAGAAGTTGTGTGCATTTTGCCCATGTCCAGAGACTTTCTCTGAGCCTAATTTTAAAGGCAATGGACTTTTTAATGTGGCAGAAGAAACTTCCAGACAGCATAGTATTCAGACAGTGGCATGGGTATTGTTGGTGGCTTTTAGCCAAGTTTATGGTGATATTCAGAACCATAAAGCAGAGTGGAAGGATTTGAAAAACTTGTACTTGAAAGGTGGGAGTAAAACTGGGGCCAAGGAAGTAGCTATTATTAAAGACATCACTGCCATTAAAGAAGTAAAGATTTTGCCCAGAAGCAAAAAGAAAGATGGCTTGAGGGCATCTCAGGTATTGGCAAGACCACACCCATCTCAGTCTCAAAGAAGTAAAACTTCCTTTGAGAAGAGACCAGTGGGGCACCCTGCTTGTGTAAGGGGGCCTAGGAAGGGGCAAGGGGACCTAGGAAGGGTTTTCAACATGCTCAGCCACCCAGGCATTTACAAGCAGCTGCAGCCGTGGTCCCTGGAGGGTTGGCTATTGCTGGAGATGGTGGCAGGCCTTGGGGGAAACCACGTGGTGGTGGTTCTGCCGGACTGCAGGATGCTGGAGTTAGTGGGTCTTGGAGGCTTCCACCAAGATTTCCAAAGAAGGCCTGGGAGGCCAGGCAATGTGCCCCAGGGTCAGAGTCCCTGTGGGCAGCCCCTGAGAGGGCGATGGGTGGAAATATGAGGAAACCAGAGCTGCAATGGAGACCCCTAGATTAAGAAATGCCAGTACCATGGGACATCTACCAATGAAAGCTTCAGGAATTGAGCACAGACAAGCCAACAGAGAGGCCATGTGGACTGCAGCCAGCAAGGTCATATGGGTGGAGCTACACAAGCCTTTTGCAGATAACATCATGATGCCATGTGCTCCAGATGCCAGACATGGAACCATAGGATTTACTTGTCCAGTTGGACTTGCTTTGGTCCCATCCATTGTTTCTATGTACCTATTTTTTTCTAAATGGAAACATATGCTTTATACCTTTGTATATTGGATACATGTAACTTGATTTGGTTTTTTACAGGGTTTCATGTTTAGAATTTGCCTTGAGTCTCAGAGAACACTTTGGACCTGGACTTTTGGGAAATCTTTGAACTGTGGAGACTATGTGGACTCTTGGAAATGGACTAAATGTATTTTGCATTGTCAGACTGTCATGAGCTTTTGGGGGCCAGTGGTGGAATGTTATAGTTTGAATGAAAGGTGTTCCCGAAAAGATTGTGTGTGACAATGCAAAGGCTGAGGTGACATGATTGGGTTATGAGAGCCTGAGCCCTATCATGGGATTAACTGGTAGCTGTGTGCCAGTAGAGTGTGGCTGGATGAGGCAAGTCATTGGCGGTATGCCATTGGGGGATGTATTTTGTATTGGGGTGCAGTCTTCTCTCTGATCCCTGGACCCATGCCTTCCACCATAATGTCCAGCATCACCTCAAGCCCTGTAGAATGGGGCTGGCCTTCCGTGGACTAACATCTCTGAAACTATGAACTCCCAAATAAACCTTTCCTCCTCAAACTGTTCTTGTCAAGTCCTTGGGTCACAGCAACAAAGAAACTGATGAAAACAACAGGAAAAACAAAAGATGTACAAATGAATCTTAAATGTAAAAAAATATGGTCTACTTTAGTTGTAATAAGTTACAACTACACTGAGACTACATTTTTTACATATTTGTTCGGGGAAAAAATTCTAAAAGTTTAACAAAATATTCTGCTGGCTAAGCTGTGGGAAAACAGGCAGTTTTCTACACTGCAGGTGACCAGGAAAAATAGTATAGCCTCTCTGGAGGGGAATTGAGCAATATGTATCAGATTTCCATTTGCATTTGTTTTTTGACCCAGCAACACAACCTGCAGGAATTCATCCTGAAGAAATACCTCCATAAATACAAAATAACACATACCTGAGATTATTCACTGTGATATTATTTACATCAAAAGAAGGTTGGGAACAACACTAATATACACTGTTGTACAATAAGGCAGCTGCTATGCAGCTATAAAAGCACTGTAGTGCGGAGTACTATGCAACTATAAAAAGGATGAGGAAACTCATAAAATTTACAAAGTAAGATATGAAACATATTGTATGCTACAGGGAAAGTTATAATGCCCAGGTGTCTGTGAGGACATGATAGAGGACATAAGGTATGAAAGTACAGCTACCATGAGTATACCTTTCATATAGTTTTGGATTTTGAAATATGAAAATGTTTTATGTCAGCAATGATCTAATTAAATCAAAACAAGATAAACAAAGAAACCCCTGCAATTAAATATAAATAAAAACAAATGAACTTATCTGTATATGAAGTATACTATAACTACACAAAGAAAAGAATTCAAGTAACTTCTGAGTGCAGTGTTGATTTGTACAGTATCAATTATACAGGACCATATAATAAAGACAAAAGAAAACTGTGAAGAAATCTTAAAATCGAACTTAGTAGGTTTATTAAAGTATATATTACAATATTGTGAATTTATTTATTGGACTGAGGATTGATCCTAGAAGTGCTTTACCACTGAGCTTCATCTCCATTCCTTTTCCTTTTCCTTTTTATATAGGATTTCACTATGTTTCTCAGACTGGCCTTGAACTTGAGATACTCCTGTCCTAGCCTTTCAATGGCTGGGATAACAGGCATGTGCTGCCATATCCAGCAATGTTGTAATTTTAAAATTATTTGAGTATATTGTTGGGGAAAGTAAATTAATAAATTTTTTAGTGTTAGTAAGTGACCAGATTTTCAGTATAAGATGAAAATAGATACTAATATAAAATGAGAAAAGCAAGAAGACTCTAATAATGTTAAGTTTCGATTGGAAATATCATGAACTTATAATTTTTTTCAAAAATGTTTACTGGTTTGCTGTACTTGAAGGTCCTAGAAGCAATTATTTCCTGATAGTACTAACACAACTAGCACCCAGATTTTGTTTTCTAAATACTGTTCCCTGCTAAAAGGAGCCAGGTCACCTTAGAGAAATGGCTGATTATGGATTTGGATCAGAGGCATTATAGGTTAAACGTAGAACATCTTATAGCAGAAATTAAGAAAACTGTCAAATATGTCCTTTGAAAGTAGGATGCAAGAACTGGCTTGAAGTTCCTCCTAATTGCCAAGTTTGTGACAGCTTGAATATCCAAGAGAATGACAGGATTATATTATAATTCCCAATATGTTAATTTTATTTTTTTGTACCAGGGATTGAACCCAGAGGTGTTTAGCCACTGAATCACATCCCCAGCCAGTTTTTATTTTTATTTTTTTTTTTTTTGTTTTGAGACAGGATCTCAATAAGTTGCTCAAGGATTCAGTAAGTTGCTGAGGCTGGCTTTGAACTTGGGATCCTCCTGACTCGGCCTCCAGAGCTGCTGGGATTATAAGTGTGTACCACCATGCTCAGCTGTTACTTACTTTTAAATGTTTCACCAAAAAAAAGAATGTGTGTGTGTGTGTGTGTGTGTGTGTGGTGTCTACATAGAAAAAAAGGAGTGAGAATAATACAAGGATAAATGTTAGGTGACTCAGTAGAGTTTATAGGTAATAATTGTCTTATTCTTTCCATTTTTTTAGCCTTCAATGCAAGTTTGTACCCATAAATACAAAACCTCGAATCAATTCTATTTCCTACATTTAAGAAAAGGAAAGTGATCTATTATGCACTTTCAATTAGAAATTCTGCATTTAAATGTATTAGTTTCCTAGGGCTGTCACCACAAATTAACATAAACTTGGTGGCTTAAAACAACAGAAATTTCTTCCCTCATGGTGTTGGAGGCTGAAGTCTGATATCACAGTGTTGGTAGGGACACACTCCCTTCGAAGACCCTTCTTGCTTTTTCCAGCTGCTGGTGGCCCCTGGAAGTTCTCAGCATACAGCAGCATCACTCCAATCTCTGTCTTCATCTTCCTATGACCATCTTCCCTATATGTCTTCATGCTTTCTCCTCTTCTTATAAGGATACCAGCTACTGAATTTTCACAATGTCCTTTTCAAACCTTGTTCTTCCTTCACTGCCTACATTTTTCTGGTACTAGGTATCATAGGTCTAAATGATGTCTCAAAATGGCTAGGAGTCATATTGTGTCTTAAGTCTGTGTCACAGTGCTAGATAGGTTGGCACAATGTGTAGGACTAGACTGTGGTTAGTATACCTTATTTGTGAAAAAATATCAAAAAATGACATGTGAACACTTTGATAAGGCTGTTTCCAGGGTCTTGGAAGGAGCCTATGCAGATAAGGGGTCTAGAAGCTGAAGATTTGTTAATTTCACTGTAAATCTATCCATCATTGCCTGCACCAATGAACTTTTTGCCAGGGAAAGGCTTTAGGCTATATATATATATTTCAGTGAGTTAGCCAAGATTATATTTCTTCATGAACAAATAACGACCAGTTGGATGGAAGTGAAGAGCCATATCAATAGAGGGTTACTAGTGCATCATGGGAACATGAAAGGATGCTCTGGGATGTTCTATCTCACCTAGTCCATTCTAGCCACACTGACTCCCTTGCTTTTCTATCTCTATGCCAGGTACACTCCTTCCCCAGAGCCTTTGAACTTGCTGTTCCCTCTGGCTGGAATGCCCCCTGCTCTGCCCTCAAAACTGCATTCTGGCTTCCCTGTTTCTTTGAGGGTAATGTTACTATGGCACACAGATAACTGTCCACTGAAGATTTGCGCTCCCTTTCCAGAGGCTGGAATCATTGCTAGAAAAATGACATTATATCACACCAGATCCAGATAAACACATGTGCTAAAGTGATCCATGTGCCTAGAACTTTCTCAGTATGGGAGTGAAAAGTCTCAGTCCTGGAAAACTA
>PVKS010052942.1:0-10569 GCA_004027875.1 Aplodontia rufa
TTAAAGAGGGAGAGAGAATCAACTTTATTTATTTTTTTAACTGTTTTTTGTTTTTTCTCCACTTAGCTGTGTCATGTTGGGGTTCAAATCCAGGTCCTTGCGCATGCAGGCAAGTATTCTTATTGATGAGCCACCACTCAAGCCCAAAATTAGAAGACTTCTAAAACAAGATACTTGAAAATATTAATAATATTAAACAGCAAAAAGAAAGTCAATAATTTGTCACAATTTTAAGGGTTTTATGTACCTCAGAAGCCCATTCATGGAATCCATAGAATCAAGATTAAGATCTCTTGACATAAACTGGGCATGTTGGCATATGCCTGCTATCCTATCTGCCCTGGAGGCTAAGACAGGAGGATCCTAAGTTCAGGCCAGCCTCAGCAACTTAACAAGACCCTGTCTCAAAATAAAAATAAATAAATCAAAAGGGTTGAGAATGTAACTCACTGAGCACCCCTGGATTTATTCCCTGGTACAAAAAAAAGAGATTAAAATAAATAAATAAATAAATCTCCTGATGTAAAAAGAGCCAAAAAGGATTGTGGCAGAAACAGTGAACAAGGAACCTGGAAACTAAAAACACTAGAAACTTGAAATCCTAGTGAGGGAAATGTTCTAGAAACTAGTGAGGGAAAAGTTTAAACTTGATTGGCTACTCAGGTTCCATTATTAGAAAGTTCTATTGTATGACCATCATACCTACTTCCTAAAGCAGGTATTATGATGACCTTGTTTTATGTAATAACAGTTCAGTTCCTTTCAATAACCCACTTGCTTCCTGGTATTCAGTCTTTCTCAACCCCGATTTGCACTTGTTCATGATCTGTTCATGACATTCCAAATCCTAATTAAATCTTACCTATACACTATTTTCAGATTATGTAAAAAATAATATATTCATCAGAATAATCTTTATATCTCTTTTATAAAAGAAAAGGGCATTTCTTTTGTTCTTGCATAATCTTCTGTCTTGCTTTTTTTTTTAAAAAAAATTGTACATCTTTCTCCAGGTAAAGCAGTATTGGAGGATCTACTTGGCTTGAATTTCAGCTCCCATGCACATTTCAGATTGTTGCTCTTTCACAGATTTTCACTGCATACAACCATATGCAGTGGCCCTGGTTTTGTTTACATTACTCTTCTGGCCTCAACCTTGGTTGAGCTATCATCCCTTATAACAATATTATGATCATTTGCTTTTGCTTCTATACTATAAATACATACAGACACGTGTGCACTAGCACCTGCGCCTACACACGTACGCGCGCGCACGCACACACATACACACACACACACCATTGCACACACTTTTACACCCAAAAGGAAAATATCCAAGATAAAATAGTTGCCATAGAGCCACGTAAAATCTCAGATACTCAAGCAATAACTATATTTGATAGTGGAACTAACATTTTGCAGGTGGAAGTTTTGGCTTCAACGCTTTGCTTTTGCTGCAGTTAATGACATTTTCAGACAAAATTCTCTTAGTGAATCCTTCAAATGGAGCCAATATCAATATCATGAAATCCTGAAAGCTTGTCTTTGGACTCAACACTCCTTTCTGAGAATTGCTTTTTACATTTTTAGGCATTTTATTCTTTTTCCACCCATGCCTAAAGCTTCCAGTATGGTTTTAAAGTTTTAATGTTAAAACTAGTGATTTTAAAATTAAGCATATGAAGAGAGTAATTCTTAACCTAAAAGAATGTCTCAAAGAGTATTAGTCATCTTTATGGGAAATATTGTTAAGCACAGTCTTTCTGGTGACCTCAAATCATTCCAATTTGGTGACCCAATAAAGTTTAGCCTTATTTCTGAATGGTTTCCTATTACTACCATCTTTTATACTTGAAACAGACAATATGGCAGAACATAGCAATGTGGACTAAACACTTCAATATGACTTGGAAATATTTGTCTCATACAGCCAGCCTGAAAGTCATATTTGACTCACACATACCCATGAATATGCATAGAAAAAAAAGAAGAAGATCATGATAGAGTAAGATGGGCGTGTGCATAGCAGGAAGCTCACTGGATTTTTGACACATTCTCTTTTCAAGCACCATAGCAAAGACACCTGACCTTTTATGTCTGTAGATGGAAACAGCAGCCATTGCATCCATGGGATCAAATGATATCTGGAAGTATAGTATTTTCTGCATGTTTAGGAAACTGTGGATATTTAACCTGATAGTCCTCATAGTTGTACAAATGAATATCCCCAAGAAGTAGATGCCTTAGAAGACTGAAGCAAGAAGAAATCATGGTAAGGAAGAAAATATGATGGATAAACAATGTGTACTCAATGTGTAAAGTAAGGTTTATTTCTTTTTATATACATTTGTTATCATTTTAAAAACATTTATATCTCATTTTTTAAATAACAAAGTAAAATTCTAATACTTAGTGGGTTTTTTGCATAGTCCACACTTTAAACTTTCAAAAGAGCCTGGAAAAAATATGGTAATACGTGGCAAATTAAAGTCAGATACTCTGTTCCTGATTGAAGAAGTTGTACAAATCATGGAAACTCTGAATTTATCAAAGCCAAACTTTGAATTTTCTTTGCCCACAATATCCTCTGAGGGGACTGCTTTCCTAAACAACTGAGTGATGCTGACGAATAGCTCTACCTCCCATTAGAGGTAAACGATTTTGTTTTTTTTCCTGTTTTGCTGAATAAACTACGTTACTTCCTCTTGTAGCTGTACAAGCCCGCAGTTCTCTACAGGATATCTGGGTAGAAAGGGTAAGGCTCTTGGCTTTCTCTTCATACATTCAAAAATAGAACTTAAAAGTCTGTGAATTGGAAACGACAGTGTAAATTTCTGCTGCTTCCATTGAAAATGTAACCCTGAGTTTGCTAATATCTTACTTTGGGGGGATATATTGTTAAGAAGAATGGAGACTCCAGTGAGGTAATATCTATTTATAAGCATAAATGGTTAAAATGTTCACTGAAACTGCTGCATGCTTTGTGAAAGGAAATGTGGCTGTCTAGATACAAAGCGCCTTTCTCTACAATTTAGTACGCCTTTGACAAAAACCAGGAGTCCATGCTAATGTTAAATACTGCTCCTAACA
The DNA here is from genome assembly GCA_004027875.1 of Aplodontia rufa. NCBI lineage: Eukaryota > Metazoa > Chordata > Mammalia > Rodentia > Aplodontiidae > Aplodontia > Aplodontia rufa. The sequence continues at coordinate 3,091 of PVKS010052942.1, forward strand.
ATTCTTTGTCAAAATTAAGATTGTGGTTGATTAAACGCATTTCTCTTAGTGTGAACTGTGGGGAAAAATAAACTTAAAATTGTAAATCTATGGTTTGTGTCAACCAAATTAAACAGCATTGAAGTGGTAAATATATTTAAATGCCTAAATCTTCTCATAAAATGAGACTTGACATGTTTTCTTGGAATGGGACATTTCCCATGCATGCATTCCCGGGCGGGACTGATGGCTTCAAATAGCACAAAAGGATTTTCATCAAGCCCTAGAAGCTAGTACAGCTGTCAAATCTCAGAGGGGCTCATTCTCAGCTTACGATGAACATTTCTTTGGATGTATTTTTAATTTGAGAACATGGGAAATATTTTAAGAAGGAGATCCAAGTGTTTTGCTGTTTTTTAGGAGGAATTTCTTCCATTTTCCTTACTTGAAATAACAAAATATTTGTCTTTTTAAAAGTCTGGTAATTTCACATATGAAGTTTGATTCTTAAGTATGTAAGATTTTCACAATATGTAAAATTATATATGATCTTAGATAAATTAGTGCAAGTCATTAAGGTATTAATTAATACTACCTTCTCATGTTACAGGCAAATCAGTATATTTGGTATGTACTAAATTTCCTCAGATTAAAGATCTGTAGATACTAAATTAAGTAAAAGTGTGCCAATGAAGTTTTTTTTTCTGTGGAAAGATTTTATTGTACTACTAGGTAACCCCCCCACAGAAATAAGATGTAGCTAACAGCTGTAGACTACATGAACATGACTCACAGGATGGCACCATCTGCATATTATGGTTGCCAAGTGGATATTGAAAAAAGCTCTGCCTAATATCTCTGACCACAAGTATTGATGGGGTTTTTGCTCCATCACAGTGGTTCCAGAGTGACTGAAACTTGGGACTTAGGCTGAATGTATGAAACCCAGGCAGGCTAAGCAGCTGCACGTCTCTGGGGACCTCCAGAAGAGCTGAGGTCAGCAGTACTCCTTGGACTGAACTTCCGCAGAAATTGAGTTTTGGCGGAATTGTGAGGAAAGAAACTCTTTGCTGGACGTGAAAGCTCTGGGTGGAGTTTTTTGCTTCCCAAGTGGCTGCCCCTCCCCCACCCATCAAGCAAGTTTACTGAGGAGGAGGCTGGTTATTCAACCAGCTGCTGAGACTCAGTGGGGGAAGGGGGAAATTAATCATCTCTGTATTTCTAACAGTAAAGTTTAGCCCAAAACCTGTGCTTAGTAGGAATTAGAAAGTTGCTGGATTGTAGAGTTCTAGGGGGGAGGGAGAGGTTGCTGTTGACTCTCTGTGCTGATGTCTTGCTTTCTGCAGCTGTGAATGTGGATGTCCTAGAAGGCTGAAAAGAACATGTGATATTTTTCTACTTGTTCAAAATTATTGCTCAAGATTGGAAAAATAATACTTGTCTATATTTTCTAGGGGTATAAAATGATAACATACCATGAGAATTAGATTTACAAATTGGCAACTACTTAAGCATATTATTTTGATGTTGGGAAACAAAACCTGATGTGTATCCTAATCCTGCCTGTGTGTCTGCTCCTAACCAGAAATGACACTACTGCTAATATAGTCCCAGAGGTTACTTACTTCCTCTCTGAATTTCTGTTTTAGAAATGTGAAGATTCCTGGTAGCAGTAAAAGGTTAAACTAATGATAATTCAATTAATGAGTTTATGAGCTGGATTTATCAGCCAGCTGTTAGATTTTCTCAAAAACAGAAGATTGGTACTTCAGATGGTGCTAGGTGATTGAAAAGAGGGCAAAGGAACAAAAAGAAAGGCATTACAGTATAGTGCAAAGGGAAATTTGCTAATTTCACAACCCTCCCTACTTAATAAGCAAGATATTTATAGTTTGTATATTCTATACCTGGCCAACAATCTGTGAAAAAAACCTATGAAAAGTTCAAAAAGTGTGCAATGCTAATCATTGGGTAAGCCTTCCTTTTCATTTTTTATAGTTATGCTTGGAAAAATTTACTTCTTAAACTTGGAGATATGTAGCATTATTTACTGTGGTAATTTTATAGACACACTTATTTAAATATTTTACTTTTACTTTTTTAAAAAAATGTGTTATTAATTTACAAATAATAATTGTGTGTGCTTACAAGGTACAATGTGATGTTTTGATCTATGTATAAACTGTAGAAAGATTCAATCAAGCCAATTAACATACACATCATGTCACCAATTTAGCTTTTCTATAAGAAAGTTAAAAATCTATTCTTTTAGTAAATTTGAAATATGTAATTCATTAACTGTGATCTCCATGCAGAGCAATTGATCATTAAAACTTTTCTTCCAATTTCACTGAAAATTTGTGCCATTCTATCAACATCTTCCTTTACCCCACTCCTCCCCCAGCCACTGGTAACTGCTTTTTATAGTGTTTCTATAAGATCAACTTCTTTTCATTCCACATGTAAGTGAGATTATATGGTGTTTGTTTTTCTTTACCTGACATTTCACTTAGTATAGTGTCTTCCATTTCCACTTACGTTAGAGCAAATGGCAGAATATCCTTCTTTAAGGTAGTATATACTATTGTGTTTTATATACATTCCACTTTTTCTTTATCCATTTATTCATTGATGAACACGTAGAATACTTCCATAATTTAGATACTATAAATAATCATGAAATAAACATGGGAGTGTAGACAATCTCTTCAACACACTGATTTCAATTTGTTTGAATACATATTCACAAGTGTAATTACTGGATCATATGGTAGTTCTATTTTTAGCTTTTTGAGGAAACGTCACACTGTTTTCTAAAATGGCTGTACTAATTTACATTTCAACCAACAGTGTACAAGGGTTCCCTTTTCTGGTCAGTTTCTTTTGGCTGGCATTAGACTGGAACAATGCTTCTGCATTTTTGTGCGCAAGTAAAAGAGTTCAAAGTTGGTCTGGACTTAACAATAAAACTTCCTGAATGTCACACTTAAGGGTTGGCTCTGATGAGAGATCCAATTCAACTGCTGAAAAATGACTGCACAATTTTCGTGAGAGGCTTCTGAAGCTTTTGCAACCGAATTTCCTAAAGTCCGAGAGAGACATTTATGCCAAACAGAATCAAAGCGGAAGTCTTTTTCTTAATTGTGGGTCAATGTTTGTGAAAATGAATAGCACAGACAGTCAAGATTTGATAAATTGTGATAAGATTTCCTCAAAAGTATGTTATATATGAGAAAGTTGTGATGCCTTTTTATTAATTACATAATTGAGCCAGCCAAATGTGCTTTAAGACATCTTAGCAATATATTTTTTTAAGTTTTTACTTAGAATTGCTTTTGGTTTCATAAGAAAATGCAGAAATAGTACAGAAGACTTGTGTACCATTCACCCAACTTCCCCCAATGATCAGACCTTATAAAACTATAGTACATTATCTAAATCAGGCAATTGACATTGATATAATACTATTAACTATAGATATTATTTACATTTCATCAGTTTTTGCATGCACTCATAGGAATATGTGTTTAGTTCTATAAAATTTTTTCACATGTATATATTTGTATTATAAATACCAAAATTAAGATTTGGAATTCTTTCATCATCACAAAAAAATTCCTTCATGGTATCCCTTTACACAAGACTCTACCTGCATTTCTAACAACTTGACAATGTTTGACATGTTCTACAGCTGAATCTTTTTTTTATTTTGAGACTGTTATATAAATAAAATCAAGTAATACTTGATCTTCTGCTTTATCTTCTTTTTATCCTTGGTACATACATCTAATTTTCTGCAATTACCATACTATAATGATTATTGTAGTCATATAAGAAATCATAATATCATGAATAGTAATTTCTGTAACCTTTTCTTTTTCTTTATTGCTTCAGCTTCCTCAGTTCCCTTGTGTTTCCACACACATTTTAGAAAAAGCTTGTCTATTTCCTACAAAACCTTTCCTGTGATATTGAGAGGAATTGTATTAAACATATTTATCAGTTTGGGGAGTATTTAAATCTATACTTTGTTGAATCTTCCAATCAATGGGCACCTTTTGCTTCTCTAGTTGGTTTCTAATTTTATCATAAACATTGTAGCATATGTGTTTTGTTACATTTCCATGTGAATATTTCTTGGTACTTTTTGAGCTATTTATTCTAAATTGTGTTGTATTTTCAATTTTTAATTTCTAGAAGTTCATTGTTACTATACAGATGTAAAAGAGATCTTTATGTGTTATCATTGTATCTTACAACCTTGTAAAACTTATTTATTAACCAAAGAGGGTTTTTGGTAGATTACTTGATATTTTCTACATGTACAATAATTTTTTAAAAAAATTTGTTGTATGTGTTTTAAAGTTTATTTCTTACACATTTAAAATTGCAACACAACAGTTTGGGGGTTGGCTGATCCTTTATGATTATGCAATAGCCCCCTTTATACCTATAATATTGTTTGTTCTAAAGTCTGCCTAATATTAATATGCCCATTCCTGCTTTCTTTCTTTTATTTTTTTTCAGGGCTGAGGACTGAACTTGGGGCCTTGCGCGTGCTAGGCAAGCACTCTGCCACTTAGCTAAATCCCCAACCCCTCTTGCTTTCTTTTGATTAATGTTTTTATGGTGTATTTTTCATCTATTTCTCTGTAATGTGCCTATGCCACAGTGATTTAAGTGAGTTTATCATAGTTGAACGTGATTGGCAGAGTAATAGGTCATGATATGTCCACATCCTAATCCCCAGAACCTGTCAATATGTTAAGTTACGTGACAAGGACACATTAAGATTATCCTGAATTATTCAGATGGACCCATTGTAATCCAAGAAAAAGGGTCCTTATAAATGGAAGAGGGAAGCAGTAGAGAAAGAGGCATATAGATGGTAGAATGAAAAGGATACAATTGGCCATTGTTAACTTTGAAGGAAAAAAGTGGTCAAAAACCAAAGAAGGCAGATGGTCTCTATAGATCGGAAGCTGCAAGAAAATTGATTCTCCCCTAAAAACTCCAGAAAGGAACAGAGCCCTACCAATATCTCCATTTTAGCCTAGTACGACCCATTTCAAACTAATAATTTCAATAAATTGTTCATAGTTTTTCTACCTATTCTACTATTTCTTAATTGATTACATTTTATGTTATTGATGTGATAATTAGGTGTTAGTCTATAATTTTAAAGTTTATTTTCTGTTGGTTACTTTTTTATTCCTCTGGCTAACTCACAGTTACTTAAACAACTTTTACGATACCACTTTGGTTCTTTTAAAGTAATTTTTAATCTATCTCTTTGCATAGTTGTCTTTTTAACAGTCTTTATTAACATATAGTTCAATTACCATAAAGTGCACATTTTAAGCTGGGTAATTCAGCAACTGTTAATGTATTTAGACTCTTGCAATTACCATCATTATCTAATTTTAGAGTGTTTTCATCACCCCAAAATAAATCCTGTATTCATTCACAATTACTCTATATCCTTTTACCCTCATACCCCAGTAAGCATTAATCTAATATCTGTCTCTATAAAATTCCCTGTTTGGAATATTTCATATAAATGGAGTCAGATGAGGGGTTAGAATTTCAACTTATGAATTTTTCTAGGACACAATTCAGCTCATAGTATTACTTAATTCCTTGTTATTGCTCAATAGTATCCTATTGTATAAACATATCACATTGCACTCATCCACTCTTTAGTTGATGAACATATGAGCTATTTTATACTTTTTGGTTATTATGCACGACATTGCTGTTAACATTCAATAATGAATTTTAGCAAGCACGAAGTTCTCAGTTCTCTTCGTTATACACACAGAGGTAGAATTGCTGCATTATGTGGCATATCTATGTGTAACATTTTGAGGAATTGAAAATGTGTTTCCCAAAGCATCTGCACAATTTTATAATCTACCCAGCAATTCTTCTTTAATATTTCTTATTGTATGACTTTTTAAATATTGGTCATTCTAGTGGCGTGAATTGTTAATTCATGGTTTTGACTTTGTGTTTCTTAATGGTTAATGCAAGGACCCAGGTTTGATCCCTAGCACCACATACACAACTGAGTGGAGGAAAATAAAAGAAATTTAAAAAATAAAATTAACTCTCTCTCTTTCTAAAAAAAGTGTAGGAAAGAATAAAACTTACTGGTAAAAGTAAATGCAGAGTCAAATTCAGATTATTCTCATATTGTAATGGTGATATGTAATGATATCTTTATTATGAAGGTAATAGAATAAATTATTAAAAATAATTATGAATAAAATATTCTGCTTAGATGTACACAAAAGATGTAAATTATGACATCTAAAGCACACGATGTGGAAAAACAGGGAGCAAAAGTGTTGATTTTTGTATACAAATTAATTTAAGTTATTGTCTTAAAAGAGCCTGTTATAATTTTGTTTCACGAAAGCCATGGTAACAAAGCAAAATGTATAATAGTCACACAACATAAAAGAGAAAGGAATCAAACTATACCACTATAGAAAATCATCAAACCACAAAGAGAGATTGTAAGAGACAAGCAAAAGTTCAATTAAATGCAACAACTGCAGCAACAATAGAAAAAAATAGTAAATGAAATGGAAGTAATAAATCCTTACTTATTAATAAATACCTTAAATGCAAGTGAATAAACTATCTAATAATAAGGCAAGGGGTGGATGAGTAATTAAACAAATAAGACCTAATTACAACTGCCTATGAGAGATACATTTCACTCTCCAGAAAACAATTAGATTGAGAGTGAAAGGAGAGAAAAATATTCCATGCAAATGGAACCCAAAAGACAGTGGAAATAGTTATACTAACTAATATTAGATAAATCAGTGAAATGAGAAAAAGAATGTCATTTCAGGGTGATAAGGAGATCAACGTGTCAAGAGTACAAAAAATGTAAATATATTGCACCCACAAAATCAGAACACCTAAGTATATGAAGCAACCATAAATAGATATAAGGGTACAGATTATAGTGATACAATAATATCAGGAAAATTTAACATTCCACCTTCAATAATGGGCAGTTAATTCAGACATAAAATTAATATGAAAACATGGGATTTGTATTATACTGTAGACAAAATGTAAGTAGCAGACATATACAGAAAATTTCATCTAGAAAGAGAATAAGATCAACACGCCATGGTATCTGGTAATGGCCCCCTTTCTCGTACATTTCTGGTGCACCCTTCCTGTGTCCCCACATGGTAGAGGGGGCAAGGAAACTTTCTGAGACTTCTTTTAAAAGCAATTAATCCAATTTTTTTGCTTTACAAAGAGAAGCAGAGAGAGAGAAAAAAATCAATTTCTTTTTTTTTTTTTGTGTGTGTGTGTATTTGTTTTTTTTAATTTTTATTTTTGAACAACCATACAAATTTTTAACAAAATAATATAAAATGTGCATAGTTTCTGGATACTAGATTTACCCCCAGTGTGCTCCCCCCAATTTCCCACCCGTATCCCTCCCTTCCCTTACCCACAATATCTCTA
>PVKS010052943.1:0-10657 GCA_004027875.1 Aplodontia rufa
AAGCAGACCACAGGGCTGGAGCTCGATCACAGCCGTCGCACGGGAGGAAAATTGGAAGTCTTTCTATGGGAACTTCACAGCATCATTATTAAATAAGCACCCTGGGAGCTAAAGAAGTGTTTAGCTCAATGGCAGCACAACACATCGAGAAGAGAGGAACGACAACCCGAGTCCTTCAGCAATCGAGTGGTTTACTCAGGAGAAGAAAGTTCACGTGTTAAGAGGAAATATGAGCTGTCACGGTCATACAGTAGCTGAGATCCATACTGTGCTTAGGTAGCAACCTGCTTTCAGGGAGCCCTGAGCCCATAAACCCCCTCAAGCCCACGTTAGTAGGATACTAGCAAATACTATACTATTATTCTAATGAAACAGAAGAAAATCCCGTAAAGGAACTTATTGGTTAATGTCCCACTTGTGTCTGTTTATGTTTACATGTACTCAGTGTAATTTCAGGGGCCAATATTTTGTTGAACTTTGCATAGAAATTATTCCATTTGAAAAAGTAGAAATAACTATTTATTGCTAATAATATATAAAAATAGATTTTGTTCAGCAAGTATTGCAGCTGGAGCAAGAGGTGAGCTGCCTTTGGTTCCATTTGCTCCATGATATTGATGTGACTGGCATTTCAAAGGGAGAATGAGAGTGGGGAGATGAAGGAGTGGCAGCTCAAGCAAGATCAGGGAAGTGAAAAAAGTTTACAAAGGGCGGGCAGAGAGTTGTCCATGTAAACACAATTGGGCCCTGTGTGTCTGCTAATGTGGTCCCACAGAGAATGGGAGACAGAGGGCTCATCCCTCCCAATGATTATGTTGCAAAGGAATGGCTTTCAGGACCTCGAGAAAGATGCTTCTGGGCAATAGGAAATACACTTCTTGAAGAGACAGGAAGGACTTAAAATCGGGTTTTTTTAAGTGAACTCTCTAAGAAAGGGAGACCCCGGGCCTAAGCTGGGTGTTGGCTGAAATGAGTGGTCAATTCTTTCTGCATTCCTGAGCTTTTCTAGATAGGACTTGAGGAGTTGGGTTAGGGTGGGCACTGGGCCTTAGACTGCCAGAAGCCATTCTACATCTTGGTCAAGTTTCTTGGAGCAGGGGTTGGATGGAGTGTCAATACTTCCTGCAGGGCCAATGGCATTTGGAAGAATTTTGCAAGCTTCCCATTGGGTTAGAAACACATATCTATGATTTGATATCTGATTGAGTTCTTTCAGCCTTTTTTGGACTGTGGCTTTCATTACCTTCTTGCTAGGCTTTTGGAGTCTCTCCATGAACTCTGGAGGTGATTCTTTGTCCCTGCCTCTTGTCCCTGCTCTTCAGATCACAGGTTAAACCTCTCTCCAGACTGTGAGAGACTCAAGGTCTTGCTCCTCATGACTTTGATCTTTGTCCATCCCAATGTCTAGGGAGAGTGACATAGAGAGTGAAATAATACCAAAAGCTGACTTTCTAGAGAGGCAATAATATCTTTCAGAACTCAGCATATAAAAAATAAGGGGTGAGACAAATCTTTGTCTTAAGTTGATCCTGCTAAAATGAGCTGGGACTCAATACTCCCTTCCAAAAAAATGTGGTACGAAGAATCGTGATGGTGTCCACAGGAAGTTCCTGTTTAAATGTAGTTTCTAACATTTACTAGCTCTCTCAGCAAGGAGAAAAATATTATGCTTTTTAGGCCCTGGAACAGTGGCTCAGTGGTTATGGTGCTTGGCTGGCATGCACAAGGACACAGGTTCAAGCCCTAGCACCATGTACACAACAGAATGTTGAAATGGCAAAAACCAGATGAAAGACTAAGTAAAGTTGATTCTCTCTTTCTCTTTTTCTCTCACTGTCCCTCTCTCTCTCTTTAAAAAAAATTGTTATGCTTTTTTAATGATGCTTTTGAGCCAGGCACTGTACCCACCTGTAATCCCAGCTACTCAAGAGGTTGAGACAGGAGGATAGCAAGTTTGAGGCCAGCCTCAGAAACTTACTGAGACCCTGTTGCAAAATTAAAAAAAAAAAAAAAGGAAAGGACTAGGGGTGTAGCACAGTGGTGGAGTGCCCCTGGGTTCAATCCCCAGTACCTAAAGAAAAGAAAGATCAAGAAAAGAAAAAGAATTGGTTGCTCTTATTGCCTAGGATGACCTATTTGTCAGTTGTAGCAGTAGTTTCCTTAGCTGAGGCTAATCTAGAATCTTATGGAGGAGGGAAAAGGGGAAACATTGAAAGCAATTAAATTGAGATAGACTTGTAGAACAATGAATTAAAAATCTGAAGGGGGCCTGGAGCAGCGGCTCAGCAGTTGGAGCGCTTGCCTGGCATGCAGGAGGACCTGGGTTCAAACCTCTCAGCACTATACATATATAAGTGTCTGAGAACCAAAGGCCAGATGGAAAATTAAATAAAATGGATTCTCCCTTTCTCCCTCTCCCTTCCTCCCTCTCTCTCTCCCTCTCCCCCTCCCTCTCTCCCTCTCCCCCCACCCCATCTCTTAAAACAAAACGTCTGAAGGGAGCAGAGAATATAATAGTTTCTTTGCCACGGCAATTTCTCTTTGTTACAAATGTCCTTATTTTTAACATAGTCTCCTGGGTGCTAAATCAATTTAATGGAGGCTGTGCTTAAATAGCCTCTCTTAAGACCTATTTTAAAACATACAGTTAAGCTGGATTTGAAATTAATCTATAAATAGTTCCATCTTTTTGCTAGGGAATGAAAGAGTTAGCTACTATCAAAGGCATATTTTCACAAAATATACAATTATAATTCTTTGAAATCTGAACAGGAAGATAAAGGCAACATGGTCTTAAAACCATAAAAATTTTGATGTTTAAGATTTCTTCAAATTGATTTCTAAGGGGAATTTAATATTTTCTTCATCTGCACCTTGGATGTATATATTTCTTTGGTGTCAAATATTTGTTGACTTTCTGCCAATATATTTAAAATTCAACTATATGACCCAGGGGTGACCATTCTGTGCCACATATGGCTCTTTGAAGTTTGTCTACTCTTGTACATACATTTAAAACCTCTGGAATTGATATTACTATTTAAAAATGTCTTTACTAATTATATGACACTATGAATGGAAATAACATATCCCTTCAAAGGCTTAAAATGATATTACCAGACAGAGACACAGGAGGGCACTGTGTGTCACAGGAAATGAGTGATGTTGGCTACCACCACTGAGGGCCATGTTGCTAACTCTGTACATTATTTGTCAACTATTCAAAAGTGGCCCAGGCTTTTGCTAATGGAACACATTTTCTTTCTTTCTTTTTATTTTTTTGCCTTCAGGATTAGCTGTTGGTATAAAGCACTAGCAAAACAATGGATTCCAGAATTCTACATAGATTTTATACAAGTGTTTATACTTGCCAAAATTATAGTTTTAATTCATTTTATTGGACCGGGTTTTTTTTTCTAAAATAAAAAAAAATGCTCTAATTCTTCTATTACAATTCAAGTTGGGTTTATTTTTTCATATCAATCATTTATTTATATTTCCAGATTTTATTTTATCTATTTACTTATTTTTTATTTTATTTAATTTATTTGTGAGTGTGTGTATATATGTGTATGTGTGTGTGGTGCTGAGGACTGAACCCAAGGCTTTGTGCATTCCAGGCAATGTTTTACCACTGAGCTATACCTCCAGCACCAGATCTTCTTTTCACTTAGCCTGAGGGCCAGAGTTTCTGGAAAAGTCAGAAAAACTCCCACAAATGGTTTCATAAAATTTATTCTAAAAAGAACTCCTTGAAAAATATTTTCTTTTTTCTGGTAGTCTTTAAGATTCTGTGTATAAATGAAATAATTTTGAGTATAGCTAAGCAAAAGCATAGATGTCAGTTTCTCTCTCACATCCAAGTATCTTTTTTGGTTTTTGCCTATATAAAATAAAAATATTTTCTTTATTATTTGTGGATGGGTTAGTTACTGATTATTCAGTGAAACAATTCAGAGAGAAAACACTCCAGACCAGTTTATGATTGACCTATATTGCATAGTATTTAAAGATGCTCAATAGGATTTGCTTTGCAGAGCAATTGGATTTTAGTTGCAAGCCAGAGTCACATATACCATTGTCCAAATGCTTTGGTGTGAATCTCAGAAATAAGGATACAAATGCACATTGTTCTAAGATATATCATGCTAGTATTGATTTAAAACTCCAAAATTCCAGCCCTACCTTTGATACCCATTGAGTAGGGATTCTAGGCATTGGGCCTGGAAAATCTATTTTTGAAATACTCCTCAGGGGCTGGGGCTGTAACTGAGTGGTAGAGTCCCTGCCTAGCATGCTTAGAGCCCTGGATTCAATCTCCAGCACTGCAAGTCCAAATCAAAACAAAATTTAAAAACATTCTTCAGGAAATTCTTGTGTCTACTAAATTTTGAGAAGCACTGTTCTAGGAAGTATACAGTCAGTCAATCTTGGTTAATTATAGCAACCATATTTCTATTTTCTAAATCCATCATGCTTTCAAACATTGTTATATCTACAGTTTTTAAATTATGAGTACAATTTTAGATTCAGACAATAGATAATGAATGGTTTCTTTTTCTTTCTTTTTTTCTTTTTTAGAGAGAGAAAAATAGAGAATGAAAGAATCAATTTTATTTATTTTTCACCTGGCTTTGTTTCCCCAGTGTTGGGGTCTGACCTTTACTTTATCAGCTGCCCTGGATCTTGTTGGTGTTTGCATAGGCTCCTTCGGGAAGGGCTGCTAGATTGTGTATTGTTAAGCTTGAAAAACAGAGTGTCGACACGGGCTTCAGACGTTTCGAATTGGTATCACCTGCCAATTATTCTAGATCCTTCAAGGGGTGCACGTAGAAGCCTACTGATCAAACCTGTGCCTCCGAAATCCAGGTGTGGCTAATGTAGAGAAGCCTCGAGGGGGTGGGGTGAAGGCCTTTAAAAGAAGAGGCTCCAGCCAGCAGTAAGAAGCTCTTGCACTTTCTGCTGGCCGTGATGTCCCTGCTCCTTCGGAAGATGAGCTCTAGTCAGCAGCCGAACCTGCCTATGCTTTGCTCCTGAACTTCCCAGCCTTCAGAACTGTGAGAAATTGCTGTTTATGTTTGTTCTGAAATAGAGTCTTGTAGCGTTGCCTTGGCTTGTTTGAGATTACTTAATGTTAGGCATTTTGTCGTAGCAGTACAAATGAACATTGCCTTGAAAGAGAGATGTCAAGTATGGATATATAAAAAGGAGAAGTAAAGTTTGGACAAAGAAAGACCGTTTCGGGTCTCCGGCCTGTGGTTTTTCTCATCCCCAGCCCGTCCCTCAGGTCAGAACCTGGCTGGACCGAGACATCCCAGCACTTGTTGTGTAAGTGGTACTAGGGTTTGAACCCAGGTCCTCTTGCATGACAGCCACCTCTCCAGTCCCAGTAGGTACTTTAGATTGCAAAGAACATAAACTATCATGGATTAATTTAACAGAGAGAATGAATTTCTTAGTTATATTCCAAAGAAGTTCCTGGATTTCCAGGAGGAGCTAATAATCAGAATCTGGGCCAGGTGGGAAGCAGGGGAACTCCAGGGACTTCCATAGCAATGGCGTGTAGACACTGTCTTTAGAGTACTGCAAGCAAAGCAATTCCTCCTAACAACTCTCAAATGGAGTTTCCCACTTCCCAGCTACACATTCGTTGGTGTTGCAGACACTGTTGGTGGCCTTCTTACTAACCGCTCCCTCCACTAACAGTGTCAGAGATGTGTTTTGTTTGGCCGTCCCCTGGCCTGACTCAAGGGTAAGTCTCGATTAGTCCACACCAGCTGTGGCAATTCCAGGTCCTTTGCCAATGATTGGTTTAGGGGTGGGCATATGACATGGCTCTGGCAGATAATATGTGAAGGAGGTCTGTTAGTGGCTTTGGAAAGAAACGGAGGAAACAGTGATTTCGTTTCATGTTGGCTTGAATGTTGTCATGTCTGCATATGACACCTAGAGTTGTACCAGCCATTTTGCTTGGAATGAGGAATGCTAGCCAAAGCAACGTAATTGAGACCAGTTTTGTGGATTTTGGGTTTGTGTCCTCTCAGAGTCAAAGAACGAAACTGAGGGACTTGCTTAACAAGGGGATACATTCTGAGAAAAGCATTGTTAGATCATTTCATCATTGTGCAAACATCATAGAGTGCATTTACATGTATCTAAGATGGCTATGGTGTCACTTGGCAATGGAATCTTATGGAACCACTATCTGGGCAGTCTCTGTTATTGAATGAAATTTTGTGTATGACCAAGGCAAGCAGAGCAAACAGTTTATTTAAGAAAGGATAGAAAGAAGACTTCTCTAGGAGAAGGGATTCTCAGAGCTGAGAAATCAAAGGGGGGGGGATCCAGCTCATCTTTCTTATAATCTCTCAAGAGTCTCCCCATTTGGTTAATCATTGCCTTCCCTCCCCCATGCCTGGGAGCAGGGCTCAGAAGCTCTGGTTTGATCTAGTCTTTGTCCTGGGCCATAAGCAGCTTTATTAGCAGAGGGGAGTCGCTGTCTGTATCGCCATTGTTAGCGAAAGCAGATGAGAAGCTGATAGCACCTCTGCTTGCTTAGGGCAGTGGAATGCTCTTTGCCCTCTCGGGAAAAATGACCACCAATTAATTTTCTCCTTATCAACCCGCATCATTCTGTCTACACTGACTGCCTAGCTTTCTCTGCCTCATGATCACGTCCAAACTGAGAGTGGGATATCTCTGCCTCCTGAGTGTCACAAAGTAGCTATTCTACCTCTGAAGATCTTTTATATGAGACAATAATTGCCCTTAGTGTTTAAAACAGTGAACTTGTGGTTTTCTGCTATGTGTGGCCCAAAGTTTCCTAATAGATACTTAAGTAGAAAAAAAAAATTGGTTAACTCAGCTTGATTTAATTTTCAGCCCTGGTTGGATTTATTAGCAGTGGATGGGAAACAGGGTCACATAGCACTGTCAAAATCCCTTGTGACCTGCTGCCTATTGGGATTATCCTTAGAAAAGGAGGAATCTGGGAAAGTAAAGCAACCTCCAATGAAATGATAATACATTCATTGTAGAAATTCAACCATGATAGAAATAAACTTTGAAGAACTTGAAAATTTCCCAGACAAAATCAATGTATAGCAATGTTAATATTTTTGTACATTACAATTCTTTACTCTATATAGACAAATATTTACCAAAATTTATTTAGTAAGATTCACGAGATCACATAGATTACTGAGCAAGGAGTCTTATGTTCATGGGACCACAGTAGTACTGAGCTATGACACATGACTTTGCCTTTAAGACCTCTCAACAAAACCTTTGGTGAACCCTTTCCATGCCATCTTGAACATTGTGTGTCTCCCTGTTGCTACATTTTGCTTCCTGGCATCACGTAAGTCCACTCCTCCAGAACTAACCCTGTATTTCAAAATTGACTTTCTTTTCCATGCCTCCCTACAAATTCCTGTTCCCTCTGTGCCCTGTTCAAGTCTGGATTTTTGAGAAGGAAGGAATTTAATCAACTCATCGTCACCAAAATGTCAATAGTAGATTTTCTCTTAAAATGTTCATCTTCCAACAGATGATTGGATAGGGCAAATTTCTTAATCCAATCAACTACAGCCATGCTTTGCTTAACAAGGGGATACATTCTGAGAAAAGCATTGTTAGATCATTTCATCATTGTGCAAACATCATAGAGTGCATTTACATGTATCTAAGATGGCTATGGTGTCACTTGGCAATGGAATCTTATGGAACCACTATCTGGGCAGTCTCTGTTATTGAATGAAATTTTGTGTATGACATGTGACCATAAATATCTAATGGGTTTTGTCAGCCAAGAGACCTGGGACAGGGTAGATCAGGGACAGCAGTGGTGAAATGGTGCTAAGGAGTTAGCTGGTTTCCACCTCTGAGTTTCTATTTCTGCTGGTTTCTCCTTGGAGGACAGAGTAGGCATACTGCAAAGGTGCGACTGTGTTCCTGTCACTAAGCTTGATGGCATTTTGACTTAACCCCTTAAATTAAGTTCAACTTCTGGGTTAAATTCAGCGGATCACTTTATAAAATGTTCTGCCTTCAGAAGAAAAGGTTTTCCAGAAAACATCATCTGCCATTTTCTTTGGCAGAGGGATGGGACAAGTTGTGAAGACCTCCAGTATCAGAATTTCAGACACCCAGCACAGGGGATTGTGGACATACTCTTAGCCAAAATTTGAGACTGTTCCCAGCCTCCCCAGATCATACCCTTTATCACCCACTTATAAAGGATTCATGTGAACAACCTCACCTTGGGTCAATACTAGATTTCTTTAGTTGTGTATAACTATTTTATAACAAAACTCCATAAATGGAAGCACACACAGAGTTAATGGAGTGTGTATTGACATAATGATGATGTTAGACCTTTTCTTTATTTCTTTTTTCAGGAAAGGTCTAATCTTGGGTACAACTCCCCTTTCCTTTTCTAGGGCTGGATTTTTAGGAATCCTCACTTCTGCCTTCCTGTTTTACCTGATGAATCTCTAGACTGGAGTTTTCAAACCTGAACTCCTGGACTCTCTTCCATCCCTGCTACTTCCCCAGTGGAGTTGTATCAGTGAAAGTAGATAAGTGAAGAAGTGGCTATCCACAAAGAAAAAAATGAAATTGGACTCCTCACACCATACTCCAAATCTCTATTTCATTTGAGATTTAAAGATTCGAATATGAGAAAAAAACTTTTCAGTTCCATATCATTTCCTTCTGCACTATCCCTCCAATTTAGGTGGCCCTAACTTTCATCTTCTCCAGAACCAAGGTTTCAAATAACCTATATAATTAACTAATCAGTGCTACTGAAGCCATCCAGAGTCTAGCTACCATGCATTAGAGAATGTTAAGTGCATTTAGCAGATAGGTTAAGGAGATAGTAGTCAGATTTTAGAAGCAACAAAATATATATCTAATAGAGCCCTACCTAGTCATCTCCTCTTTCTTCTTTTTGCCCATGATTCTATTTTCTAACTTCTTTCTTCTGACTTTTAAACTGCCTTTCTTTTGGGAGAGGACAAGTTGTTAAGATTAAACATTAATACATTGTAGATTTAGATTAATCTGATAACACAAACTGGTTCAGTTGTCCCGTTGGTAAAATCAGAATTATTTTATCTCTAAAAGTATAGCCAAGGGGATTTTGATATCTTCTCTCTGAAATATTTCATTATTTATTTATTTTTGTAATACAGAGGATTGAACTCAGGAACTCTCTACTACTGACCTATATCCCTTTTTATTTTTAATTTTGAGACAGGGTCTCACTAAACTGTCCGGACTGGCTTCCAACTTGTAATCATCTTACCTCAGCCTCCCAAGTCACTAAGATTATAGGTGTATGCCACCACATACAGTTTATGAGACTCAACTCCTTTTTTAAAATCAAAATGTATTTTTTCATTATAGTTTTACAAATTGAAGGGGTTTGTTTTTACACTTTCATACACACACACATCACATATTCCCCCTTTAAGCTTCCCACTCTCTCCTCCTCCCTCAACCCCCTCCCTCTCTCCATCAACCCTATCCCTAGTCTACAAGGTTACTCCCAGTTCAATTGGTAATCTGTGTTTGATGAAGGACTCAGTTCTTGATATAAGTAGTCGTAGTTCTTATATGCTGTGTAATTGAATTTGATAGTATAAATGTACCACCATTTTGCACTGATGCTTTTGTTAGTGGATATTTAATTTGAAAGCTCAGTATATTTATAATATGTTGTGAATATATATGCTTTTGTGAACGTATGGATGGATTTCTTTTGGATATATATATAGGAGTAGGGGGAAGAATCAGAGTATGTCCATCTATTTTTTCTTTTCCTTTTTAGAGAGAGAAGGAGAGAATCCATTTTATTTTTTCATCTGGCCTTTGTTTCTCTGACACTTAGTTGTGTATGTGGTGCTGGCGTTTGAACCTGGCATCCTCATGCATGCCAGGCAAGCGCTCCAACCGCTGAGCCACCGCTTCAGCCTGAGTATGTCCATCTTTATTTTTACTAGTTAATAATAGAAACTTGTTTTCCAGAGAAGCTGTTTCAACTTATATTCCTTCTAGCAATATATTGGAGCTTCAGTTATTTCACATCTTTGTCAGCATTTGGTGTTTTCCAACTTAAAATTGTATCAGTATGGTGGGTATAAAATGGGATCTCTTCATTCTCTTAATTTGTATTTCTCTCATTACTGTGAAGCATTTTTTGTATGATTACTGGGTATTCATATTAGCTGACTGTGAAATGTCTATTCATGTTTTCTGTTATGTTTTTCTTCTTATACTGATTCGTAAAACTCCTATACATTCTAGAAGTCAATGGTTTGTTGGTTATGTGGGTTGCAAATACTTCTTCCAGATTATGATTTGTCTTTTCCTTTCCTTAATGGTGATGTTTTGGTGATGAGGAATTCTTAATTTTAAAGTAATAAAATTCATTAAAGTTCCTCTCTTAGAGATTTGTATATCCTGTTTAGGGAAACAAATTTCAGGGCTGGGGGTGTAGCTTGGTTAGAGCACATGCTTACCATGCATGGTTTAATCCCCAGCACCAAAGAAAATGGAAAAGGAAACTAAAGTCATAAAAATATTCTTCTTCAATTTCTTCTAAAAGTTTTATTTATCATGTTTACTGGGGGTTTTTTGTTTTTTTTTTTTT
>PVKS010052944.1:0-10560 GCA_004027875.1 Aplodontia rufa
GAGAAAGTTGGTCTAGTAGCATGAGTTAAATCCAGATAAGATGTAATGCTTTACAATCTAATACTTTTTTTAGAGTTATAATGGGAAGGGGAAGGGAGGGATAAGGGACGGTAATTGGGGGGGGCACTTCTGGGGTTAATTGCAATATCCAGAATATATGCATATTTTATACACATTTTATGTTATTTTGTTAAAATCTTGTAAGGTTGCTCAAAATTAAAAATTAAAAAAAAGGAAAGATTTTAATTATTTTTGATGCAATAAGTAAATAGTCAACAGAATGTTACTCCACACTTGTATTTGTAACAGTGTCTCTTGGTGAAGAATTTCTCTTTCTAACAGAATAAAAGAAAATAAGACAGAAATTAAGAATGTATGATCACTGTGACACAGGATAATTAAGAGGATTAAATGAGCTAATGTGCTCAATGAGCAGCCTTTCAACTTTGTGGCTGAGTAAATTTGCTAAGTTTTTAAATTTATTTTAAAAATTCTGAAAAAATGGAAAAACATTTCCTGAATCATTTTGAGGAAAGCACTTCATTCTAGAAACGGGCATAAAATAAAACAAGTCTTGCTGCTTGGCTGACATTCTTTAGAATTAGCTTCTTGGGCTTTCATCTTTTCTGCCTTTTGCTACTATAGAAAGTGGTGGATTTGGGGCTGGAGCGGTGGCTCAGGGGTTGGAGTGGTGGCTCAGTTGTTGCAGAGCATGCCTGGCATGCATAAGGACCCGAGATCGGGCCCCAGAACCTTGAACACAAGGAAGTGTCAGAGTGGCCAAGGCCACATGAAAAACTGAATAAAATTGCTCGCTCGCTCTCTCTCTCTCTGTTTTTTTCTCTCTCACATATACACGCTGTCCTTCTCTCTTGAGTGGAGGAAAGAAAGATAGTGGTGGTTTCTTTTAACCTTGGAAGGTCTCTGTCTGGTAATATACTAGAATTAATAATAAGACAAAAATCCATAATGGTAAATGAATTTTCAAAATCCAAAGCATAGTTATGAGCTTTGGGAGGAGGGGTCCATTGTAGGTAGAAAAGTGATGACACTTTAGTGTCATCTAAAAGATGTTCAAAATGTAAGAACATGATTGTCTTTCATGTTCTAAGAAAACTTTGGATTTGGAAAAGTGTCCCGATATTCATGCATAATTTGAAAATGTGAGCTTTTCCCTACCTATTTCTTGCAAATATTATGTATAAAAAGAGAGAAACTGATACAAAAGAGCTGATAATTTTTCCTTATGAATTTAGACAGGTACCACTTTATAGGTTAGAAAATAAAACTATTTTTCATCTTTATAGCCAATAGACATTTCTCAATTTAAGAACACGAATCCAGCCCAAAGGCAAAATTGAAATAAGCCATTGAGTCCAGACAGAGATCCAATGTGTAATATGGCTATCATACACTTTTTAAAACCCTAGAAAGAATATGGTCACATGGCCTATTAAAACCTTAAAATTAGCAAAAACATTCTTAAAAACTTAAGAAAAATGTATGTATATCGCATACACACACATATGTCAGTGAACTCATATGGCTAAAGAATTTTTCATTAAATACAGAGAGGGGAAGGTCATTAAAAAAAAATTGGAGTGTGACTTTTAGCAGAAGGATTTGCTGGAGATTAGAATCTAATACATATAAAAACCCACAAAATGCTTGAGATTGCTTTATCAGCAAAAATCCTTCTAGCCTGCACTTTATTCAAACTATTTTAAAATGACTTACAGGCCACTGACCTTCGAAAATCGGAAAATAGACAATGAGATTTAATCAGCTGCACAAATAGGCATCTATTCCAGTGCCATTTCCCACGGTAAATAATAGAAAAAGAAGGAGATAACACTCTATAGAACCTACAGCCCTGTAAACAATGAACTACAGAGCCACTCCCAGGGGGTAAAACCAAAGCCCACCCAAGGAATGATCCACACCTACAGGATATGCAGATTTGGCAAAAATTATCCAAGAAATGTCAACACTGGTATACACAGGTAATAGCATTTGTCTATGGATAGCATGGTTTGTTCTAAGAAATTAAAAGTCAAATTAAGAGGAAATAATCAGATATATGAAAGTGACAGGTGACATACTACAGCAGCATCACTCTGACTGAAGTTAGTGGTGGAAGAAAAGAGGGAAGGAAAGATCAGAAAATAATAACAAGGGAAAATCGACGTGTGCTGTGTAGACCGAGGTACTGTTCCTCAGATCTTCCTGGTATAAACTGGACTAGGGATTGTTAGAAACAGAAGCACTGAAAGAGAAGGGGAGAAATCAAGGTACAGACAAGGCATGGGTTGGCCAGCACGTAACTAAGACGTAGTCACTGTTGATATAAGTTTTTAGAAAAGGATTAAGTTTGTCTTGTTATTTCTACAGTAAATAGCACTTACACATACTGTTTAAGTGCTTTACAAATACTAACTCAATTCATCCTCACAACGGTTCCTGGAGGAATTATATACTCTTCATCTTACTGAAGAGAACCTGGATTTCAGAGGTGCTTCTAGACTTCTCCAAGATCACTGGGCTGGAAAGCGGAAAAAGCTGCACTTAGAACACACTACCTCGTTTTCTCCTCTCGATGCTCCTGTCACAGTGGCCATACATTACCACTATTTCGCAGATGAGAAAGCTTGTGTTCCAAGAATTTATACAATTTCTGTAAAGAGATAAACACAATTTATTGGAGTCTATATTTGAAGCCAAATATATCACCTTAGTTCTTTGAACCGTAACACTTTCTCTGTGTATTTGAAGATAGGAACCAACGTTGTACGGCACCGAGCAATGAGCCAATTATAAGGCCTGTAATCTATTAAGCAAGAAATAAAGAATTCTTACAACTGAGATGCCTAGGTGTATAACAGATAATACAAATAATAAAAATGAAGTTAAGCTGTTATTTAGCAAAGAAATTACTTAGCTACAAGTGCACAGCAAGGATGGGTGGAGTAAAGAAGATGACATCAGAGACAAAGTTAAGCAACTGAAGAAGCCAAAAATATCCTGAGGGTCAGGACAGGCTTTGCACAGTTGTAACTTTTGTTTCTGACAACTAGTCATTTTTCTTTAACCAGTTAAGTAAAATAGTGTCTAGCAGTCATATGATTGAGAGGGAGAAAGAGATTGACAGAGAAAGGAGGAAAAGAAAGAGATAAAGAAGGAGACAAGGAGATTACAGAGCAAACACATGTCATAGACAGAAAATTTAATTCAATTACCATATCCTTATATTAAGAACTTTGCTAGAAATAATGACTTGAGGGCCTGGAGTAGTGGCTCAGTAGTAACGGTGCTTGTGCAGCATGCATGAGGATCCAGGCTCAAACCCCAGCATCACATAAACAGAAAATTGTCAGAGCAACAAAAGCCACATGAAAAACTAAATAAAATTGATTCTCCCTTTCTCTCTCTACCTCCCTGATCCTCTCTCTTAAAAAAAAAGAAGGAAATAATGTCTTTAAAATCCTTATTTTGTTTTTGTAAATGACTTACTGCTGCAATTTGTTTATAATAAAATATATTTTTATCTATCTTAGTATATAAAATAGTTTCAATGAGAAATTCCTTGATAATATGTGTGAGATTGGAACATAACGAGCTAATGTCTTAATAGAACTCTTCTTTTGGATAATCAATACACTGGAACATGATGTCAACACAGAGATCAAATGAAACTGTCTCTGTAATTTGTTTCTCTCGTTACAACTGAACAAATAACAAAAATCGATTAATGAATTTTTAAATATTTACTGGAAAAATACCTTAAGATGTCAATGTTAGCCCAAGGAAACAGTTCCTCTTTAAGATTTGCTTTCAAATTTTTGCACAATTTCTAAGTAAATATCCAAAAACTAAATGTGCAAACAGATATTTTGAGTATATCCAAGGCCAAAATAGTAACATCAGCAGATCTTAGGAAAAGGTTTTGAGCCTAACACAACATGGTAAGGATAAAATTTGGAGCAAATGTGGTTCCACCAACCAACTTCCATTGACTTTTCCTGTACAATGTAAGTTAAGTAAATATTTTCCTTAAATAATTTAGAAATGCAGATCAATATATTCTTCATTCATTATGTTTGAAAGGATAACCATGATATAATAAAAATAAATTTGATGAGCAATCCTGTATTGCATTTTCCTCAGAGGAAAATTAAAGCCAGCAATAAAATATTCTAAAAACAAAATAGCAATCACTCAAGCAGGCTCATTTTATAAATGTTATCTTGACAATGATAGCCCTGGAATATTTTCCTGCCAGGAAAATTCTATGTATTATACTCTGAAAAAACTATCCAGAACCTTTTCCTTCCAAGGAAATAGTTATAATGGTGGCAGAAATACTTCAATCTCAATGATCCGAAAAGCATCACTTTTAACATGGAATAGAAAGGACTTGAATGACCGTGAATTTTTCCTTTGACTTCTGGAGATATTTCATATATTTAATGAAAAAGAAAAGTAATGGCCCAAAATAACAAATAAAACCATAGACTTGGTTTGCAATTGTGTAGTATTTTATATGAAAATATAAAAATAGACACAAAAAATATATTTATCTGCTACTTTGAAGAGCTTTATTTTAATTGCATGGGAATCTTATACACTAATGGCTATAGTTAAGAAATTGTACATTTGGAGAAGAAAGGAAATTCAGAACACAAAGAGGGCCAGGTAGAGGCTGGCACACAGCATCTGTCACCTACTGGGGACTTCATATGTACTGTTAAAGATTTTCTACAAAAATGCTAAAGTTCTTTAAAATTATGACATAGCCTATGGTTAGGAGTAAATTAGACGTAATTCTAATTTTAGCTAAGGATCGTACTATTATTTTGAAGAACCTAATTAAAACATATTCATAATTACATTCATAAGGAAGGGATGAGCAGACCCTCTTTTAACAACCACTGAAATAGATGGATTTAAAAACAAAATGAATTGCAGAAAAATTGAATACATGGTATGAAAAGCAACATTCTGAAGTTCCCAACAGAAATCAAGACAAAGGAAGATAAAAGCAAAACAATAATATAATTTGATAACATTGATGCAAAATACATAAAAAGTCTAACTCAAAAGACCAATCAAGATAAAGTAAAACAATCTTTGTTCATGTGAAAAAAAATGTCATGAAGTATAAAGGATCATGTGTTTAACAGATAAAATCAATTTATAGTCTTAAGAACTGTGCCAGAATAAAGAGAATTTTTTTAAAAATACAGAAGACATATCTTTAAAAAATTACTAATGAAAATACATGTTCATATTTTAGCAATAATCCTATTAATATTTGTCATAATTTAACATCCAGGATGTTAAGTACTTAAAATTCTAAATATATTCTGGTGAGAAAAGATAATCTAGAAAACTTGAAAAAAAATATCAACATAAAACAGAGGGAAAAGTAATAACTCCACCAAAAGAGAAAACAGAGAAGCTGTTAAGGACCTATTACTATCAGAAAAAAAT
Organism: Aplodontia rufa; assembly: GCA_004027875.1. Taxonomy (NCBI): domain Eukaryota; kingdom Metazoa; phylum Chordata; class Mammalia; order Rodentia; family Aplodontiidae; genus Aplodontia; species Aplodontia rufa. The sequence continues at coordinate 5,491 of PVKS010052944.1, forward strand.
CAATCTACACGTTATTTGAGAGGGAGGAAGGTGGAATACAGAATGAAATTGACAAAATCACACTATGTGCATGTATAAATATACCACAGCAAGTTCCATGGCTATGTATATGCATAAACACCAGTAAAAAACATACAAGTGAGGGCAAGGTAGACCAATAGAGTAGAAGACAGAGAATAGGAAGAAAGATGAGGAGAGGGTCATTGGAGGCACTGGGGATCAAAATCGAGTAAATTAAATTTCATGCATGTATAATTATGTCAAAATGAACCCAAATATTATGTACAACCAGAATGCAATAATCAAAACAAAACAAAATTACAAGGTCAGGAAAGCATTTCGGTATTCATTTATATTAAAATATATGTCTCTGGGCATGGTGGTACATACCTGTAATCCCAGCAGTTTGGGAGGCTGAGGCATGGGGAATCCAAGATCAAAGCCATCCTCAGTAACTTAGCAAGGGCCTAAGCAACTTAATAAGGTCTTGTCTAAAAATAAAATATAAAAAGTGCTGGGAATGTGGCTCAGAGGTTAAGCACCCCTGGGTTCAATCCTGGTACCAAACAAAATGTTGTGAATATTTGGATTGCTGTATGCTCAACTTAAAATGAATAAGGAAAAGTTTACAGTAAAAATTATCAGACATAACAATGAATTTTGATGAGGGTTTTCATATAGCATTATGAATGAGTCTATGAGATATCCAACATAATATCTAGCAGGTGATATACAAATTTTATTACTTAGACATATTTAAATTTATTGATTTAAACATCTAATTTTATGTTCTACAAACATTAAAAGTAATAATAGCACAACAAAATATAGGTTAAGTACACCAGTCTTCAAAAAAATTCAACGAATTCTTAAAACCAATATTTCACTGGAAAACAATTTAAAACAATCTAACAAATCTATAAAATAGATTTTATAGACAAATGTTTATGGGGAAGCATTTTGCTTCCAGAAATGAAATAATGATATGAGAAAATATAAGCTTTCTAAAGGCAACAAGAAATCACAAGACACACCAAAAACCTTTTTAACAGCTATAAAAAACTTTTGGAACCAAAGACATCTAAAAGTCGAAACTTTGTAGTGGGGAATGAGGGTTGGTAGGGAACTCTTTTACTGATGACTGAGATTTGGACCGTGACAATGTACAAGAGAGACGGCCAGTAAAAGATTGCCTTTGCCACTATGTAGGGGAATCAGATAAATTTTCTAACAAAATTGTGGACAAGGCCATATTTGAAGCAAGAGGAGTTCCAGATGATAAAGCATCTTATTAAAGAGTTCATTAAAAAGGTGCTGGGCAAAACAAGACAAGAGAAAGACCTGGCAATCGCATGGATTCAGTTTCAAAATTTCAAAATCTAGATGTCGACTGTATTGACTCAGTTGCAAAAATCTCTTGCAATCAGGTTTAGAATACTCAATGTACAACTGTTGCAAGCTGGATTCTCCACATTGATAGCAGAATTTCCTTGTTGGAAATCCTCTCTAATCTATTTTCAGGGCTTTGGCTCCACCACTTTCTTCTGAATTTCATCTTTAAATCATAGTCATTTCTACTCATTCTCCTTTGCAAGGTTATAAATCCTCACCCTGTCTTAAATCACCCAGGGACTCTTTCATTGCTGCCTTTTCTTCCTGTGCTCACTCCAATCCGCAATTTCCATCATGATTTTAGTGGATCGTTATTACATTTTCCAATAGGTACTGTTTTCAGGGAACTTTATAAATAATTCTAAAATCCATGTACAAGATTAAAGTCACAATTGCCAAAAATATCATCTTTTAAGTCTTATTAAACAATGGTAATTAAGTTTGTAAAGATTTGACACAGGTAAAAAAATGATCAATAAAATAGAACATGGATTAGAAAATATATCTATATATTTGAGTATAGATATATATTTATGTGTGTATATATATGTGTATATATATGTATATATATATACACACAACATTGAAGTCTTACATTATAAGTGACTAGTAAAATAGGATACTATTCAATAAATGATGGTATAAAAATTTATTATAAATGGAAGTAAATAAAAAGAAATTGCATACTTATTACCACATATCAAATGCAAAGATCATTTCTATGTGCGTTAATGTTTTTAAAATAACAGAAATAATAGAACACTTTTCAAATTAATTACATGGTGAAAATCTATGAATTAGTACTGTTGAAGGTCAGAAATATGTTTTGAATAAAAAGATTACATTGAAGATGTTTTCATGGTATGCAACATCAATTTTGTAGTTATACCTCAAGCAAAACTAAATAATATCTCTGAAATGATTTTCCTTCTTTTAGAGAAATAAATAAGATAAAATTAAATATAAAGTTAAAAAGAAGGTTAAACAAAATATACTATAATCGCTATCTCTGCAATTTTATATGAGCAATATGATATTTCAAGAGATGCATACATGTTTATATTCATCATTATTGGTAATTTTCAAGGTTTAAATTTTCTATATTTCTACTTTTGAATAGATTGCTATTTATTTGCATTTATTATTGAACTGCATTCACAAAACATGTATATGAATGAATATTTTATGCATATATATGTTTATATATATATATATATATATATAGCCAAAATACATTTTAAAAACAAACCTAAAGGTTATATTGAGTCAAAAATTTAAAATTTTGTCCAGTCTCATTTACAAATATGAATATAAAATTTCTGAAGAAATTAAGTTTTAAGGAAATGCTTTACCACAAACATTGTTTTATATTTATCCTATTGCTTTGATTACAGACAGCTCTTCTGGAACCTACTGAATTTCACAGACATGAATTACTCAAATATATTCCTATGTACTTACTAACCTAGTACATATGAACTTTATTTAATGCAACAGCTACCCAAGTGCATTAAATAAAATCTCATATCTATTAAAAAATACAGTGATATAAACTTAAAAACTACTACAACATGAAATCCATTCCTATCATTAAGCAACCATTTATTTGAAACTAGTGCTCATTAATTTAAATTTAATGGAAAAATTGCTGGAGATGTATTTCCATTTATGAAAAACAATAAGATGGACTAACAATCTCTCCTATCATTTTATGATATAATTATTTATTCAAAACATTTTGAGAAATATTTTTTATTAAATGGATATAGAGTTACAAATGAGGGGGAAACAGTATCAAACATTCAAGAACCAATGTATATGTACGTAGTTATTCAGGGCTAATGCCATAACATGGATGCCCAGCTTGGGTTCCCCATGTTGCTGTTTCGCCCAGAAGAACCCCTGAATTAAATGGATATCTCGTGGAGGATAGAGGGCTCCTTCTGAGATGATTCCCCCCTATTCCCACTCTCTAGTCTCCTAGGAGTTCTTCCTAGACCCTGTCCCCCACCCTACGCCTCCAAGTATCCTAGGGAGTCATCTCCCTGTTGCGTTAAGAATCATACAAGTTGCAGATATTATTAGCTTAGCTGTCTAACATACTGCATCCCAATGCATTCTAGCTTCCACAGATGAGAGAAACCATTCGGCCCTTGAGTTTCCGAGACTGGGATACTTCACTTAGCATAATTCTTTACATCTCCATCCATTTGATACCAAACGCCATAATATCGTCTTCTCTAATGGCCAAGTAGTATTCCATTGTATATACGTACCACAGTTTTTGTACCCACTCATCGAGTGAGGGGCATCTGGGTAGGTTCCATAGACTAGCTATAGTAAATTGAGCTGCTATAAACATTGAGGAAGCCATATCACTATAATAAGTTGTTTCTATTTCTTTTGGGAAAATACCCAGGAGTGGGATAGCTGGGTCATAAGGCGGTTCCATCCTTAATTTTTTGAGGATTCTCCACACTGCTTTCCAGAGTGGTTGAAACAGTTTGCAGTCCCACCAGTAGTGTAACAGTGTTCCTCTTTTCCCACATCTCCTCCAGCATCTGTTGTTATCCGAATTTTTCATTTTTGCCACTCTAAAAGGAGTGAGGTGGTATCACATTGAAGTTTTGATTTGCATTTCCCTTATAGCTAATGATGTAGAGCATTTTCTCATATATATATATGTGCTTACTGGATTTCCTCTGGTGAGAAGTTTCTTTTTAGATCTGTAGCCCATTTATTGATTGGGTTATTTGTAAGTTTGGTGTTTAGTTTCTTTAGTTCTTTATATATTCTGGATAATAGCCCTCTCCGAGATGTAGCAGGCAAAGGTTTTCTCTCATTCTGTAGGTTCTTTCTTGATCCTCTTGACTAGATCTTTAGCTGTGCAAAAACTTTTTAGTTTAATTGCATCCCATTCATTTATTCTTGATTTTACAGCTTGAGCCATGGGAGTTTTGTTAAGGTAGTATCTGCCGACTCCTATGTGCTGTAGTGTTGACCCTACTTCTTTTTCTAGTAAGTTTAAAGTTGTTGGCTTAATATCCAGGTCTTTGACCCATTTTGATTTAATTTTTGTGCAGGGCGAAAGATAAGGATCCAGCTTCAGGTGTCTACATATGGCTGTCCAGTTTGTCCAACACCATTTGTTGAATAGGCTATCATTCTTCCAGACTATGCTTTTGCTCCCTTTATCAAATATCAAATAGGTAAATATATGGGGTTCTGTCTCAGGATCTTCTATTCTTTTTCACTAATCTTTGGTTTTGTTTTGATATCAATACCATGCTGTTTTTGCTACTACAGCTCTGAAGTATAATTGCAGGTCAGGGATTGAGATACCCCCTACTTCTTTCTTTCCAGAGAGTAATGTTTTGGCTAGTCTGGGTCTCCTGTTATTCCATATGAACTTGAGAATTGCTTTATCTATATCTGTGAAGAAGGCAACAGGTATCTTGATGTGGATTGCATTGAATCTGTATAGGGCTTTGGGTAGAATGGCCATCTTTATTATATTGATTCTCCCTAACCATGAGCATGGAATGTTTTTCCATCTACTCAGGTCTTCTGCAATTTCTTTTTTTAGTGTTTGATAGTTTTATTTGTAGAGTTTCTTAATATCCTTTGTAAGGTTAATGCCCAAGTATTTCATTTTTTTTGGAAGTGATGGTGAAAGGG
>PVKS010052945.1:0-10566 GCA_004027875.1 Aplodontia rufa
GAAAATCAGGATAGAGCCCAAATAAATCAACTTATGCATTACCTCAAATCTTTACAAAAATAAGAACAATCCAATCCCAAATCCAGCAGAATACAGGAAATAACCAAGATAGAGCTGAAATCAATGAAATTGAGAACAGCAGCAACAAAAAAATACAAAGAATCAATGAAACAGGCAGTTGGTTCTTTGAAAAAATAAATAAGTGACAGACCCCTAGCCAAACTCACCAAAAGAAAGGATGAAAGGAAGCAAATAAACAAAATTAGAAATGAAAATGGAAACATCATCACTGATTCATCTGAAATCCAGAGGATTATCAGAAACTATTTTGAAAAACTATACTCCTCCAAATCGGAGAATCTGGAGGACATGGGTAAATACCTAGTCAAATACAACATTCCCATACTGATGCAGGAAGATATTGAGCAGCTCAACAACCAATATCAGGTTGCAAAATTAAAACAGCAATCAAAGCCCTTCCAAAAAATAAAAAGCCCAGGACCTGATAGATTCTCAGCTGAGTTCTACCAGACCTTTAAAGAAAAACTAACACTTCTCCTTAGTAAGCTATTCCATGAAATTGAAAGGAATGGAACTCTCCCATACACTTTATATGAGGCAACCTTAACCCAATACCAAACCCAACAAAGACACATCAAGAGAAGAAAATTACACACCGATATCTCTGATGAACATAGATGCAAAAATCCTTAACAAAATCCTAGCAAACCACATCAGAAACAGATCAAAAAGATAATTCATCACGATCAAGTGGGCTTTATTCCAGGTGTGCCAGACTGGATCAACATATGCAAATCAATATATGTAATCCATCAATTAAACAGAATTAAAGACAAAAAGCCTAGGATCATTTCAATTGATGCAGAAAAGGTAAAAAGGACAAAATCCAAAACCCATTTATGCCCAAAACTTAAGAAAATGGGGATCAAAGGAACTTACTTTAATTTTGTCAAGGCCATTTATGACAGACCCACAGTGAACATTATTCTTAATGGAGAAAAACTGAAAGCATTCCTATTAAATTCAGGAACAAGACAAGGCTGTCCATTATCACCACTATTATTAATTTAGTCCTTGAAACCCTAGCCACATCAATCAGACAAGAGAAGGAAATCAAAGGGATTTGAATAGAAAAAGAGGAAGTCAATTTATCTCTATATGCAGATGATATGATCCCATAGCTAGAAGACTCAAAAAACTCTATTAGAAGACCTCTAGAGCATATAAATGAATTCAGGAACGTGGCAGGATACAAAATCAACACCCATAAATCAATAGCTTTCCTATATTCCATCAGCAATTCTGCTGAAGAAGAAATCAGGAAAAACATCTATTCACAATAACCTCAAAAAGAATAAAATACTTGGGAATTAATCTAACAAAGGAAGTGAAAGACCTCTACATTGAAAACTATCAAGCCTTGAAGACAGAAATAGAACAATACCTGAGAAGATGGAAAGGCATCCCATGTTCTTGGTTAGGCAGAATCAGTATAGTTAAAATGGCAATTCTGCTGAAAGCGCTGTACAAATTCAATGTAATCCCCATCAAGATACCAATGTTATTCTTCACAGATATAGACAAATCAATTCTCAAATTCATTTGGAACAATAAGTAGCCCAGAGTAGCCAAAGCACTACTAAGAAAAACAAAACAAAACAAAACAAAACAAAACAAAAAGAGATAGGAGGAATTACAATACCTGGCCTGAAATTATACCATAGAGCTGTATTAACAAAAGCAGCATGGTATTGGTGTTATAACGGGCAGGAAGACCAATGGAATAGAATAGAAGACACTGAGTCTAACTGTCTGGTATTTGACAAAATAGTCAAAAATATAGCTTGGAGGAAAGACAGCCTGTTCAACAAATGATGCTGGACAAACTGGACAGCCATTTGCAGTGAATTGAAATTAGATCCTTAGCTTTCACCCTGAACAAAAATCAAATTGAAATAGATTAAAGAGCCAGGAATTAAAACAGCAACCATACAATTATTAGAAGACAAAATAGGATCAGCACTCCACCATATTGGTATAGGCTCCTTTGTGTTTAACAAGACTCCTGTAGCATAAGAATTAAAACCAAGAATTAATGAATGGGATGCCATTAAACTAAAAAGTTTTTGCACAGCTAAGGAACTAGTCAAGAGAAAACCTACAGAATGGGAGAAAATCATGGCCTGCTACTTCTCCAACATGGGGCTAATATCCAGAATATACAAAGAACTCAAAAAACTTAACACCAGAAACACAAACACTCCAATCAATAAATGGGCTATTGAACTAAACAAACTTCTCAACAGGAATTTCAAAAGCAAAAAGAAATATGAGAAAGTGTTCTACATCATTAGCAATCAGAGAATTGTGAATCAAAACTGCCTGAGATTCCACCTCACTCCAGTCAGAATGGCAAAAATGAAGAATAAGAACAATAACAGATGCTGTAGGTGTTGTGGGGAGAAAGGAAAACTAACACACCATTGGTGGGACTGCAAACTAGTATAGTCACTCTGGAAAGCAGAGTGGAGACTCCTCAAGAAATTAGGGATGGAACCACCATTCAACCCAGCTATCCCTCTCCTGGGTATTTTCCTGAAAGAGCTAGAATCCGTGTATTGCAGAGATACAGTTACATCAATGTTTATAGCAGCTCATTTTATAATAGCAAAATTATGGAAACAACCCAGATGCCCTTCACTGGACGAAAAGCTCATATATACATATGAGTTCTCAGCTATTAGAAACAATAATATAATAATATCATGGCTTCTACAGGTAAATGAATGGAAATGGAAAAAAATTATGATGAGTGAAACAAAGACTTAAGGGCTGAATGTTTTCTCTCGTATGTGGAAGCTAGAGTAAAACCTAAGACAGAATGAAAGTTAGTCAAGTTTATTTAATACACCCACCAAATGTGAAGTAACACATAAGCTGTGGGAACTATAACTATGAAGGGTGGGGGAGGAAGGGAGAGAGCATAGGGAGGAAAAAACGGGGGTATTTAATACTATAGAGTACACTTGACTCCCATGAGAATCCCAAATGCACACAGGCAGGCACATAAATCTAGTAATTTCAATGTTTAAATTTCAAGTATATGTTCATTGCATCTGTAACTTGGGGGAACTACAGAGGAGTTATGAGATTGGGGAGTGGAGGAAAGAGGGATCCTGGATAAGGATAGGGTTTAAGCAACTCTGTCAGTACATGTGCATGTATGAATGTGAACCAATGAATCCCTTCATTACATAAGATGATGCTGAACCAATAAACAGAGGTTAAACATAAACTAATAAAAACATGTCAGAAAATCCATGCTTAGGTATCTACCCAAAGGAAATGAAAACCTAAGTCCACATAAACACTTGTACACATATGTTCATGGCAGCAATATTTGTAGTTTGCAAAAGGTGAAAATTTATCTAAATATCCATCAACTAGTGAGTGGATTAGCAGTGTTTTGTAGCTATAAATAGAATATTATTCATTAATAAAAAGGAACAAATTACAGATATACACTATGACATAATGAATCTCAAAATATTATGCTAAATGAAATAAGCCAGACACAAAAGGCCACATTTTGCATGATTCCACTTATAAGAAGTTTCCAGAAAAGGCATATTTATAGAGATAGAAAACAGATGAGTGGTTGCCTGAGGCTAGGAGTGGGAATGGGTTTGACTGTGAATAGGCGCATGGAAGCTTTTGGGGGTGATGGAAATGTTCCAAATCTAGCTTGGGAAGATCTTATAAATTTAGAAAAATTCACTGGATTGTATACTTACATTGGGTGCATATTATGCTATATAAATTGAACCTCAATAAAAATGGCAATAACTTCAGAGAAAGCACAACAAATGAAATATAATTAGAGTATGGAATATAGCAATAAGTAATGTTTACATAGACAGGTGATTATTGATTTACTCTAAACAATAAATACAACTGCATTGGAATCATGGAAAAGAAAACCCAGAGGTGATGGGCATATAAGAAACTGAAATGCTACACTACATAATAAGAAATAGTCAAACAGTGCCTCGAATTGTTATATCTAGACATAACATAATAAACATTTAATTTAAACACAAAAAAGTTAGGGGTACGTCTAAAGAAACAGTTTGCAGAATCAAAGTGATTGCCTCTGAAATCACTAAGCAAGGAGTAGGGAAAAAATGGACAGGAGAACTGATCATGGTTTTGTTATAAGCCTTTTGACATAATTTGGCATTTTAAAACATTTACATACACACAGGATTTATTTCTCCTTTCTTTCATTTCCCCTCTTTTTCTCTGTGAGATTTAATATTTCCTAAATTTTATTTCCTAATAAATCTATTGAGCTTTTTATTATTTTATGTTTTAAAGGGAGATAGGGACACTGAGAGAGAGAGAGAGAGAGAGAATCAATTTTATTCAGTTTTTCAGGTGGTGCTGGGGTTCGTGTCCACATCCTTGGGCATGCCAGGCAAGAAGGGCAACGCCTGAGCCACTGCTGCAGCCCCCTATTGAGCTTTTTAAAATAAATTGATGCCCCATATTTTCAACTCCGATTTTTTTTTGTTTTTGTTCTTTCAGTGTTCCTTTTTACAGCGTTATTGGTAGTTCTTTGTGCCTGTTCAGGCTTACTGCATTTTCCCCCAAATGTTGTTTTGCCCACAGTGTTTGTTTTCTTGTTCAAGTGCTTTTTTGTTTGTTTGTTTTGGTTTTTTGTTCTCAATTATTCATGTTACAAAGTTTCTTCGGCAGTCTGGGAATTTTGGTAGCCCGCTTATGTTTAAGAATGTCAGACTCAGATAAATCTTTAGAAAATAAACTGCCGGTATTCTGTTGTTATGAGGGGCGTGCCCAGGTTCACAAAGTAAAGGAGAGGCTCTGGTTTTTTGTTTCTTAAAGTGCTTTCAACCAACTTCCCTTATGTCAGCACCCCATTTCTGGAGGTACTTGCTCCTTTTGATACCTAAGCCTTTGGGAGATTCTATGAATACATTTAGACTTTCTCATTTACCAGGTTAGAATTCTTTTCCTAGTCCTCTGAATTAGTTACCAGTGTTCCACCTGCTTTCCTTTTTCCAAAATGTTGTTGAAGTTGTATCCTATTCTATGTGTAATTGGGGATTCATGCCTTTAAAAGCAAAAAACCCTTTGTTGCCATTTGAGTGGAAGGAAACAAAATTGTTGGCATATGATCAATCTGCTATCTTTAACTACACATCTGACATAGAATCTTTGAATGCAGAATTATTTTAATGTTGCATAGACAAAAACAAGTTTCAGTTTTTAAGGTAAATAGTTATGTGACTTTGTGGAGTGGACATTCTTATCCTAAACCAGAGCACCCCAGTCCTAGACATGGGTTCTAGGAAGGTTAAATCTGAGGATAAGGGTGGTTGGGATGGGCTGGGTTGGTGCTTATGGGATGAGGGGAGGGATGAGGTGGGTGCCTGGCAAAATCCAAAAGAAGTGGGTGTAAGACATAAATTCACATGTCTGCTCAATCACAGGCTTTTTTTCAGAACCATTATGGCAAATTATGTGCTTATTCTCTGAGAATTCCCTTGTATCCTACATGGTATGCATGTCAAATCTTTTCAGTTCTGTTTTGAAACAACAATAGTCATATTCATTTAATTTTACACAATACATGCATTTATCAGCTAGTTTCAATGGTAGATTCTTTTCCATTGGACATTTTAAAGGAACCCTCTGCTTCTGATAATCTTCTTTATTATGATTCCAAAAGCAGTTTGAACAATTCAGGAATGCATTTCTTAATTTGTGCCTATTGATTAATCAGGAAAATCTTTTCTCCAAACACCAGTGAACATTATTTTCTTTTGTCTTCATATAGTATTATTATAAATTTGTTTCTGTTTATATAAAGTTTTAATTATGATTGTTTATTATAAAATGTCTATAAGATAAAGGATATTTGTGTCCAATATCTTATTCTTAGTTCCAGATTATTAGGGATAATCTCAAATAATTTTTTTCTTCTCAGTTCTTTTAGTGGTCAATGTTATACATACATTTAATTGAATACTTTAGACTATTGTATAGTTATGATTAGGGGCTCCTGACACATCCTAAGAGGCTAATTAAGTTATAACATTTAAAAATTATTATTATTAATTCTAAAAGTAATATAAACTTATAAAAAATTCATGTCATATCAAAGCAAAAAGTAGAAAGTAAAAATGTCCCTTAATTGGGATACTTGAAATATGTTTTCTAAATTAATAATAGTCTACTAACAGAGCAGTAGTTTGGTATTCTTATACATTAAATGATAAAACAGTCAGGAGAATAGTCTCCTTCATCATCATATCTCAGATCAGTAAGTCTGGCTCAGATTGTCCTGTCCTTTTGATTATTGGTACTGTTGAATTCTGAAAAGAAGGGAATCTAAATGCCAATGGATGAAGAACAGCTTCAGAAGTAGCAAAGGAAGGGAAAGATGTCGATGGATTAGAAGATAACTCTTTTGGAGAAGAGAGATGGATTTCTGGTAAATGTACCCAGACACCTTCAAGTCAGTTGTAGTAAGTGATCTGAGTCAAAGCCTTTTCTACACTCCAGATACCTGTTCTTAAGACCCTGGTCCACAGATAAAAATGGGCAATTCAGGAATATAATTCTTAATTCATCCTTATTGCTTATGGATAGTAGAAAAATTCTCAAGTTCAGGATGTATTCTTTTCCCTTCAATTAGTGTAGTTGTCAATTTTTGTTTTTTTTTTAAAGGATTTTAATTAGTATTTTTAATTAGAAAATTGGAGAAGGTAAATTAGACACTGCTAGTCTTATCACTGATAACAAAAATATCTTTTAATATTTTATAACCCTTGTAATGAATATTAAGACCAGAATTTAAATGGAAACTCAGGATGTCTATATAGACAAGATATTCAAACACATCAAGTTTATCTTAGCTCTTACTTGTGCCCTGTAGCTTTCCTTAGAAAACATGGTACTGTGGCTTCCAAAGTAAGGTTTCATAAGCTATGCTGTGTGTCTTTAGGGAGGATCAAATGATTCAAGGGAAAGAATGGTGGGCTTGAGTTTAGAAGGTAAAAATTGAGTCCTGATCAGCACTTATTAGTTGTATAAAACAAGAGTAAATTACTTAGCATCTTCCAAGTTCAGATTCCTCATGTGCAAAATGGGATTAGCAATACCTGCTTCTTGGGGTTGTTGTGGAACTTAAATAGATACTTTTTGGGAAAGTACAACTTTAACTGTATAATGGTGAACAAAAATAAGTGTAGTCCTCTTCCTCATGGAGCTTACTATTAAAGGGGCAGTCAGGGTGACTGGAAAGCGCTGCCTTCCTTTACTTCACCATGTTGGTTATTAGCAGTCAGGAAAATGCAAGTCAAGCCACAGTAAGGGAGCTGGAGCGGTGGCTCAGCAGTTCCGGGGCTTGCCTCGCATGCACGAGTGCAGGGGTTCAAACCCCAGCACCATGTACACAGCTGGGTGTCGGAGCCACGAGAGCCATGTGAAGCACTAGGTGGAAATTGATTCTCTCAAAAAACAAACAAACAAACAAAAAAAACCCCCAAAAAACTACAGTAAGATTTCCTCTCACCCCAGTTAGAATGGAAATTATCAAGAATATAAAAAATAATAAACACTGGTGAGAATGTGGGGAGAAAGAAATACTGACACATTCTTGGTGGAACTACAAACTAGTATAACCATTGTGGAAATCAGTAAGAGGATTCCTCAAAAGATTAGGAATAGAAGCACAATATGAACCCCCTATTTCACACCTCATATTTATCCAAAACAACTGACATCAGCATACTACAGTTGTATGTGCATTCCAATGTTTATAGCAGCACAATTCACAATAGCCAAGTTATTGAAGCATCTTCGATGTCCATCAACAGACTAACGGATAAAGAAAATGTGGCATATATTCACAATGGAGTTCTACTCAGCACTAAAGAAGAATGAGATTATCCCCTTTATAGGTAAATTAATGCAACTAGGAGAGATCATGATAAGTAAAATAAGATTCAGAAAGTCAGAAGTCAAATATTTTCCTGTTGGAGATAAAAAAGAAATAAAAAGGTGAATCTCATGAAAATAGAAGGGAGATCAGTAGCCTAGATTTAGGGGATCAAGAGATGAGGAAAAGGGAAGAACTGGGGAATAAAATTGACCAGACTGTACTATATGCTTGTATGAATATATACCACCCTGAATCTAACTTTTATGTATAATTATAATGTACAAATGAAAAAAATGCATGTGAATAAATAAAAGGAAGACCAGAAGAGTAGAGGAAGAGAAATACGGGGAGAGAGGTGGAGAATGAAAGGGGAAGTACTATGGAATTCATTGGAGAAAATTATGTTATATGACCTATGAATATGTCACAATGAACCCCACTATTATACATGATTATAATGTGCTACCAGCATAAAAAAGAGGGACAGTCAGTACCAGGTAATCAATACCACTAAATGAGTTAAAATTGCCCTGATGACATCTTCTATGAATGAGAGATTTTTTTCACACTCTCTATCCCATTAAAAAAAAATGGTGGATAATCCCAAAGAGAGCTAAGAGAGCTAGATTAGCTCCAGCATTGGGACTCTCAGGCACTTAGTTTTGGAATGAAGTGTTGTTTAGGAGTAAGCAACACATATATAGTTCAGTCCATTCAATGACATAAGAGGAGATAAGTCCTGCTTAAGAGGAAGAAATCCAGTTAGGCATGGTGGTGCATGCCTGTAATCCCAGAGGTTCAGGTAGGATCACAAGTTCAAAGCCAGCCTCAGCAACTCAGCCAGATCCTGTCTCAAAATAAAAAATGAAAAGGGAAGGATATGTAGCTCAGTGGTTAAATGCCCCTAGGTTTAATACCTGGTACAAAAAAAGTCCTATCAACTCTGTCTTCAAAATACAGATAGTCTTCTCTTTGGGGTGTTGACAGATTTTAATTTTAGCTACTGTGGTTTAGTTACATAGTACTGGTTCACCAACATCTTGGTTCAGATTGTAGTATATTAAGTATATTAATTGAGTGAGTACTAGTAGTGCAAGCGTCACTTCTGTCTTTTTATCCACAAACCATTATCAACGTTAGTAATAGTTATAAACCATAAGCAGTGACTGATCATGACTTCTTTCAAATCCATCATCAATTGTTCACTGTGAATCTGTTATTCAGTGCATGCACAGACAGAAAGGGTGTAGTTGCATTGCCTTCTTATCCCTTAGTGATAAACCTACATGACATTTTACAAAAATGGAAATTGAATATAATTGACCCACAAAGATAAAAGTGCAGCAAAGAAATAAAAAAATGATAATGCTGGAGGTGATGTTTAAATTGAATATAACAAGAATGTTAACACTAACCATGCTTCAAGAGACTGTAGCTTTGTATCCTGGAGGACTTAGTTCAGACAGATTTCACAACATAAATGAAGACAGTGGTTGTGGTAAAAAGGATGAACAAGTCCCAGACGAAGTGATGCTAACAAACAACTTTAGATTATAGAAATTTGAGCAAGTATTTCTTGATGTTGGAACTTGCAAAATGTAACATGTTAGATACTGACCCAAAGTTAGGAGAATAACAATTCACCAAAGCGGAGGAAAGGTACATGCTAATTATTGTAAGCTATACGACAAGATAAAAAGAAAAGCAAGTACCATCCAAACCACTCTTGATATTTTTTTTTTTGTACCACAGATAGAACCCAGGGATGCTTCGCCACTGAGCCACATTCCCAGCCCTTTTTATTTATGTTCATTGTATTTATTTATTTATTTACTGAGACAGGGTCTGAGTTACTCAGGGCCTCCTTAGGTTGCTGAGGCTGGCTTTGAACTTGAGATCCTCCTGCCTCAATCTCCTGAATCTCTGGGATTATAGGCATGTGCCACCGTGCCCAGCAGTTTCAATTTTATTTCTTTTTAAAGAAATGGAACGCTAACTTTCTAATATTTTTGAATGTTTTAAATTGCAGTGTCTTAAATAAAAAATTTAATCCTTTGATTTTTTTAATTTATATTTCATTGATAACTGACAGTTCTTAACATTTTTAGAAAACAATTTAGGATAATTATAATTTTTTCTTATTTATTACTAAGATATGATTGACTATTGATTATCAAGTTGTGTCATTTCATTTTACAAAGTCATATTTAGTTTTGCAGTTCATCCAAATCAAAGACTGCCTGGATATTTAAAAAAGAATTAATCATCATCATCTCTTGCCTGATTACAGCTGTAGTTATCTTATATATGATAAAAATAAAAACAACTAAATACAATTTTGCTTTCAATGATGAAAATATTGCCGTTTATTTGGCCATTACTCTTCTGTTTGTATCCATTGATAGGAGTTTTGTGGAAATCCATTTACAAACTTGGAACTATCATTTTAATTGATTCTGTTCTTTCTTCACTATATTCAATGACTCAGCCCTCCAGATGTTGTAGGCTATAGATCAAAATATGTCATTTTTATGTATGGAAACTTGATGATAAGAAATTTTCTTTGGACTGAAAAA